>VXBN01013852.1:191296-214844 GCA_013397395.1 Sinosuthora webbiana | reverse complement strand
TTAAAAAGTTTAAAAAAAAAAAAAAAAAAAAAAAAAAAAAAAAAAAAAAAAAAAAAAAAAACCCAAAAAAAAAAAAACCCCCCCCCCCAAAAAAAAAAAAAAAAAACAAAAAAAAAAAAAAACAACAAAAAAACAAACAGAAAAAACATTTTTTATATTCAATAAAAATTCAACTTTAATAAGGTCCTAAGATTACAAACCACCCTGACATATGCCTGGCCCTGAAATGCCATCTGATTTCCATGACTGTTTGAATATATCTCACTTCATATTCTACTATTCTTCTAAGGATGACCATTAAACCATTGAAAAATATATTTTGTCAAAATTCAGGACTTTATGTCCAGTGTAAATATCCAAGTCAATAATATGTAAATAGTGTGAAGACTGGATGCAAGATTTAACTCCTTCTATTCTAGCTTGCTTAAAGTGAAGACATCTTTTTGCAGTGCTGCTAAATAAACTTCACTTTTCCTAAGTTTTTCCCTTTGCAGGTGTCTGTCTCAATTGCTCTCCAATGACTTGAATAATAATTGCAAAAGAGAAGGGAAATATGCAACATTTTCATACTGATTCATAGTAGGAAAGCATATACAACATTTTCATACTGATTCATAGTAGGAAAGCAAATATTTTAGTGCCATCTCCCAATGGCTGAAGCCTTTCACCTTTAATTCTCCCTTAGCTTTGTATTCTGATGGGGAAACAATAGGGAGAATGTGAGACAATACATAAATATAAGCTAGGATCAGTCTGGGACACTGAAGACAACATTTTCTATTCAGACAGCTGTTTCAGAGCACTGTTGTTTCAGGAAGTTGGGAGTGATGGATGCCTTTGGTTATCTTCTAACCTGATGCTTTCAACTGCTAAAGTAAATTGTAGACTTGCACTGGGATGTTTTCAGCTTTTGTCTTTCTCAAAACAAACTATGTAGCTCCTGTTGAAATACCATGAAGTTTATATCCCACTGGATTAAAAATATCTTTGGGAATGCTCCAGAATGTAAAGTTGTGTGTCCTCCCATTTGCTCCTTGAAATCTTTATAACTGAACAAATCTACCAGCTGGTGTGCAAAACACACAGATAGAGTGCCCAATCTCTTTGGAGTATTTACCAAGATTTTTCATGGACTGCAGTTTTAGGACACTCTCTTTAAAGGAAAAATCCTATTACCTGGCATAAAAACTTATGATTTGCCAAGTATGAGAAGCAACATCTGCTCTCACAAGCATAGCTATCTGAACTTCATTAATCCTTTACATCCCCTCTGGGTGTATTTGAAGAATGTTGAAATAAAACTTTTACAGCCTTTATTTAAGAGAATTCTACCCTATCAGAAAATTCTATAATCAAGGTTGGAGCATGTTGCCCTTTACTTTGATACTTATGAGGAAAACAGTAAAATTTTTGGCCTTGATTTGAAGACAATGTGGCCAGGTCTATCAAAAGTGCTAGGAATGCTGAGTTTTCAATTGTATGTGAATATCAGTGGGAGTTGAACATTTTAAGAATTATATCCTGTAACTCAGCAATTACTATCGGTTTATATTATAGTTTGAGTCACCACTGTGAATCATTGTAGCTTTTTGTTTTCACCCGTGCACTTCCCACAGCAAGTTATTTATAGCACTCAACGCCTGCATTTACGTTGCTCTTTGACAGCCTCATTTCTATTCAGATATGTTAGTGTTGCTATTGTACAGATAGGTTTGCAGAATTTCATCCACAAGTTGCATCTTGAGTGGAATTGTCCTAGAGGAAAGGACTTCATCTGAATTTAATTATGAATCAGATGTAATAGCCTGCAAAAATCTCCCAGGTTATCTTAAGACTAAAATGTGATATTTGTGGGATGTAGTGCATTTTTGTATGAACAGGAACAAAAACTGTCTCATCAGAATTTACAATTTTATATTATGATTTGAAACCACAAGGGAATCAGGATATCTCTCTCTATCTGCTTTAGAATCACCTTCTCTGCAAACAGACACAGCAAAAAGCCACCATCTGGTCAGAGAAGCCTGCTAACAGACCCAAGAGAATTGCCTACCTAACCTGGTGAAAATTAGTGAAAGTCCAAAGTCCAATATTATGCATTTTGTGTTTAGCCCCTAGTGGCAGGAGCAGGGGTGAAGTGGGGAAATGAAAGTAAAACAGTGGGAGAAAAGCCAACATAATGATTTATGGGCATGATGTGTCAGATGATCTAAAAACACAGATTTCCTTGAATTGTATTGGCAATAACCTTCACAGCATATATTTCAATGCCTAGATTTTTACCACTTTATTATCTGCTTTAAATCTGCAGCGGTTTTGTCTTAAGGAAACTTTCTGTATGTCTACTAGTGGGATGTTTCTGCTTTCTTGATCAAACTAATGTCATACCTATATTCCTAATTGTCATTTGTATTTAACATTGTATTGATAGGAAAATTCATGACTCCATGATTTTTTTGTAGCATATCTACAGGCCATAGTAATACTTTTAAACTTTAAATCTAGTTAGAAGCATTTTAAAGCTGTGAAACATATGTAATGTCTTTCTGCTATTTCTCATGGTAGTAATATTATATTGACACATCATGCAAGAAGCATGTAAAAAGTGTTAGCTTTGGTTAAATAATTGAAATAAAAATATTCTATGTCAACAGAACTTCACCTTAAACCTAGTTTTTAAAAGAAATATTATTAAGCTTAGTTGATTTTCACTAAGAAACATAGCACACTGTAAAAAAAGTCTCTAAGAGCTTGTTTTCATTAACTGTCATATTCATCAACAAAGAAAGACCTTATGGAATATTTTACCATAATGAATTATTTAGAAGACTTTTTGAATGTTTAAGGAAAGTGAGGTCTTCTTTACTTACAAAAGACAGCTTATATACATACTCATACAAGGACCATAAAAGACATAGATAAGGTGAAAAGAAACCTCCTTCATTGTTAGAGGGTTCATGATCAATTATTTATTTAGGCAAGCCTCTGTGATTTCTTAGCATATAACCATTAATATTTCTTTTTTATGTTGCTCTGTGTAGTAAAAGAGAAGAAGCAAAAATTTTGAGTGGGATTCAAAATTTTATTTTAAGAAAAATAGCTTCCGTATCACAGTTCAGAGCTTTGATAAAGTAGTTTTCAGAAGAGGATGGTGGGATGAAGTCCCTATGATGTCTACTGCTTTATCTGGTTTAATATCATCATAACTTTTTATACAAAGTTGTGGAGACCAGACTTTAGGAAGTTCTTGGGGAAAAGAAAGGTATCAAATATCAAATGTTCCGAAAAAGCCCTCCCTTCCTTTAAGAATTAAATTTGGGATTTTTCCCTAAAGTTTTTCATCAACAGCAAAATTGAAAAATAAAAACTATTTTTATCCAACTCTTCAGCATAAATATTTTGAACAGCCATGTTTGCAGCACACAGACAACTTTGTGTCTTGAAATGACTGTAATCTGTTTCTGTGTGACATTATTCTGCTTGAAATTTTGAGATGCAGCTCACTACCTACGGTTACCTGTTGGATTTTGTGCACTTGAATGACCTTGGTTTGTACTCCACCTGTGTACCTTCTGACACAGAGAACTGTATCAGTATGGACTCACGCAGGTATGCAAACCTGGAAAAGGAGATTTGTGTTCTTCAGCATGGCAACCATGGGGTATTTTGTCACAGAGCTGCTTAGCTTTTCTTTCCAAAAGCCTTGCTTCTGCAAGGGTAAATTCCTTTTCTCCATGATTTTCACATCAGCAGCTGTTCTCTAATTGGTTCCTTAGTTCAGTCCCTTTCCAGTCTGCCATTTGTCATCACAAAATCAGGAAAAGAGAGTAGATTAATTGCAGTACCTGCTCTTGACTTATGGCTTATCCAGTTCATTGCACTGGTAAGTAATTCCCACAGAGTATTCAAGGAGTAAAGCTGCATATTTTATGAGGCCGCTTTCCCAGATTCCTTTAAAAATATCTGCTAGCAGATTGTTTACTTTCACTATTTTTGCTATAGACAACAACAAATTCTACATGTTTTATTGTATTGTAAACAAATGTCTCAAAGTGCAATTTAAGCACAGAAGCTTGTCCATGCAGATTTTCAAATTTCCCAATCTTTTACATTAATAAATATAAATACACATCTTGGGATTGCATGAGATCAATTTTAAATATAAGGCAATATAGGAAGGGTCCATAAAAACTGTCTTGAAGTTTTGAGGTGGTTTGATTCTTGTGTAATTACAGCAGTTTATCATGAATCTGGTGGAAAGTTTTGTTCTCACATAACCTTTATTACTTCCCCTTTTCTATGGTAAAAGAATGCATAATAATTTCCTTTTTGCTATTGCCCTCTCTGATCTGACCTTCAAATGTCAGACTTTCTTCTTTTTGATCACGCATATAATATGCACCTTGAGTCACTTATGTGAAGCTATATAAGACAAAGGTCCTTTCATGACTCAAGCTTTGAGTGAAGTAATCATATTATATCCATCATTTACATCAAAAGAGCAGATATTTCATCCAAACGTAGCATGTTTCCTACTGATGTAAAATGGAAGTGACAGAAATAATAAAAAAAAATGCAGCTTAAGGCACAAAACAAATGTAATGTATGCTCCTTTTCAGACACTACTGCTTGAGCGAAATCATGTTGGATTGTTTAGAAGCTAAAGTAATTGTCTTCCAAGTACACTTCAGTCTTTAGGCTATATTGTATTTCATGTTACAAGTGTCTTCAGAAATGGCTCAATGCTTACAAAATACACTTAGTACCATTAATCTCTTCAATTATTGTGTGATTGCATAAAAATTCAAAACATTTTCTTCCTTGAATAATTATTTAGCACCAATGACTGCAAATTATGAAGCATCAAGTTTTGTTGCTTTTTTCGTTGTTTTTTTTTTTTTTTAATTTATTTTAATTTACTTAATTATCAGTTACATTTCTCTGTATCAGTTGAAAGCTTTATACAACCCAGTAAGAAATGTTCATTTGTTCCCAGGGTAGGTCAGCATAATGTTCTTTTTGATCTTGAAAACTGCAGGACATTAAAGATAAATGGCTAACAGAGGAAGCTTTTGCATAAAAATTTTTTTTGAGGGATTGAGTATTTTCAAAGACAGTGAAGTCTGTATAGAACTCTCTAAATTAAAAAAAAATAAAAAAAATAAAAAAATGGAGGTACTTTGAAGGCCTCATTTACTCCATCCATTTAGCTGTCTAGACCAGAAATTGCATGCTTTACTGAAGTCAAATGAGTTACACAGATACAATATGGTTGTGAAAAAAGCTCAATTCTTGCATGATTTGGATTTGTTAGTATTTGATTTATTACTATTACTTCCCTTAAAAATTATTTACAAGTGACATCTGTTCTATGAAATCTTGAAAATTGTGATTTCTTTCATCAAGCTAGAGAATCATATTCAAGAGCTTTCACAAGAAAGTATCCTTATGGGTCAACAAAACCACCTGAAATTATATGATCATTATTAAATTTTCTCCTTGTTGCCAGAAAAGGAAAGAAAAAAAGATCATTTCTAGCTCCAGCTGCTAGGAAGATTGTCCACTTACTTTTTTGACACAGCAATTGTGTTTATTTTGTTCTACACTTTTTACACGGCTTTTCTATGGAAAGCTTCTATCAAATAAAAGTTCTTCAGCATCACCAAGATTTACACACTGTAAATACCCAACAAATGAAATTAATAAGTAACCAGAGGATTTTTTTTTTTTTTTTTTTTAATTCAAATCGGCTAAGAAATATATTGAGAACTGGAGAGCTCTGCAGTGAGGCTACATGATGGGATAGAAATGCCAGTCCTTGAAGGATTCCAGGTCATTTTCACATGGGATGGAATCTGGGCTCTTCACCACTAAATGAAATTAATGTCTTTATTTTCCAATGAAACCGACATATCCAGGCTGTTGCAGTGTGCTTTTAGGAATATCATGCTGGGGATGCCTGGAAGGCAAGGACTGAGGAGCAGCACACAATTCCCAGTAGTCTCCAGTTTTATGTAACCAACTAGTGCAGGACAGGACTCCACAAGAATCTCCTCCCAGCATTATAGCCAAATGATGTAAAGAGAATGGTTACTGAAGTGTAACAGCCTTTTCCAACCTACTTTCTCACAGAACTTACTTTTGGTATGGATCTTCCTTCTATCTTGGAAATTTTTGACCAGAAAATGGTAGTAGATTTGGTTCTTTTTATCTATTCCTCTTTTAAACAGAAACTTTTTTTTTTTTTTTTTTTTTTAAAGAAGGGAAAAAAACCCTATTTGTCAAGAAACTAGTTTATTTTGAAAACATCGTGTATAATTTTCCAATGTTGCAGTCTTTATTTCTCATGTTGTTAGAAATTTTTCATTTATATTACTTCCACTAATTGTATGCTTGGATTAATGGTTTTCATTAAGAATTATTGTTAAAGTTTTTTGAATGATGATTGATTCCTTTTTCTCTTAGGAAGAAAACTGATGAATTTTATCTGAATTTTTGCAATCTCTTTTGAAATGCATATGAGTGACTATATCATAATAGACATGCCATTACTCAATTTGTAGAAAATTTGTGCTTGGGGAGGACTGTGATACCTCAATGGTTTAAGATTTCCCAGAAGTAATAAGCTTGTAGGCAAAAAAGGCTATGTAATTAGTGCTTTTGTCAGAAAGCTTTCAGGTGGAAGAACAACTTTAAGCTAAATGTAAGAGAAATAGAGTCTAAATATATGTCCTTAGATTACAGTGAAAAAGTAGACTGCTTTAAAGTTTTTGTCCTTTCAAGGTATCATGGCCAGGGAATTTATTTCACCTTAAACTGGAGGTCTGAGTGTTTGAAATAACAGGTGGAGATTCCTCTTTCAAAATTATCAAAATAATTAGTTTAAACAAAATGGGATTTAGGCATTTTACTATTGTCCTGGTTACAGGGTTTATTTTTGCAGTAGTCAGGAGGGGGCATGCTTAAGACAGCGAGGTTATTCTATATCACCTCAGGTCATTGCCAGGTGCAGGGAAGAGGGATTTGGGAGGCAGAGGAACTCTCTTCTGGGGAGAAGGATTTGCTTCAGTTGGTCTGGGTTCCCAAGCATTTTGCGTGTGACTTGCCCTCTCTTTCATACACTTTTTTCTTAATATCATTACCACTGCTGTTCCTTTTTTTATCTTATTACTTTTTCCAGTAAATTGTTCCTTATCTTTTTATCTCACTCGACCCATGGCGTTTCCCTTTTTGACACCAATTCATCTCCCAGGCCACTCGAGGGCTGGGGTGGAGGGGCTGAAGATGGCAAGAAGTGTGAGCAGGTGATAGTGTGGCTTGGAGAGTCTTGGTGAGAGATCTAAATTGGGGATTACCTGTCCTAAACCATGAAAAAACTATGAAACAATTAGTAAAACTTAGAAATTATGTTTTACTACTGATCATCTCTGTAAACAATCCAGACATGAATTTTTAACTGGTTTCACAACAACAAAACTAAAAAGAACAAAAAAAATCAGAAAACTCTGAATAGCTTTTTTGGTATTTCTTTACATTGGCTCCTTTGGAGTTGCACAGATAAGGTCAATTTATCTGTAATTTGAAAGACATACTGCTACATATCTTAAAAATCCTATATGTTAGTTTTCCCTTATCATCAACTAGGTGTTTCCCAATTTCTTTAAATATGCATTCAGAGAAATAATGTGCTAATTTCTTTCTCTACCTTTGGTAAACTACACATTATACCTTATTGAACTCCATTCTGGGACCTATCAGTTCTGGGAGACTATTACGTAACTTCCACTGCAACAAGATTGCTCGTGTGCCAGGGAGAACAGACCTTTGTGTATCTGCAGAGAAAAAGGATATCACTTCCAGGAGTTTATCATGAGAGAAACCACGCTTTTTAAAGTATAAAGTGAATTATGTAAGAAAAAAAAAACCAGCAAAAAAAACCAAACCAAAACAAAACAAACAAAACAAAACAAAACAAAACAAAACAAAACAAAAAAAAAAAAAGAAAAACAAACTATTGCTGAAAATTTGAAATACTGTGTCTATTTTAGCTTGGCACAAGAAGCCCAAGAGAAGGTTTACATGTTCTGTACAGTCAAGAAATAGAAGTGGATAACTTGTGGTATGTCCTCGCCCTGACAGAACTCTTGTAGGGAATAGAGCAGTCAGGTCTGTGGCAGCAAGGAGTAATGGGATGCCCCTCCAGGGGCACCAGCAGCAGAGATTGATCAGGGCCCTGAATCAGGGTCAGGAGCTGCAGGGGGAATGGAGTGGACTGTGTGCTTATCAGGGGGAATGAACATGATTACTACCTGGGCTTCACAAGGAACTCTGAAGAGGGAAGATCTGAGCCCTGTGATGCAGGGAACGAGGAGGGACAGATACAGAGCATGCTTGAATGAGTAATGGATTAAGACTCACAAAATGGGAGACACATGAAGCTTGTGACCTCTGGCAGCAAAAGAATGATTCCTTATCTACCCTCACATCTGAACCCACAGGATTAATAGTAATATCCGGTGTAAGGGAACAAGTTCCATTCAGAAAAACCTGAGTGAACTGGGCATGCACAGAGCACCAGCAAAAAGGAGAAGTGCAGGGTAGTGATGGTTGGATGTTCCCTTTTGAAGGGTGGGAGCACCCCACATCTGACCAGAGGTCTTAGGGAACACTTATTTGCTTGTCATGAGTTTGCTGTTTGCAAACATCCTGGACTGGGGCAGGAAAGAGCATTCCAGTGAGACTGCCAAGGGCTTCCCAACTCTGAAGTTCTTGCTCATTTTTTCCATGCATTTCACTTCTGAGGGAGACCTGGGAAGAAATCAGGAGGGGCTACAGTAGTCTAGAGACAAAGATATGAACATGAAAGACAAAGTGGCACTTCTCTCAGTCCTGCTACTGAAGGAACAGGACTCAGGTAGGAGTGGATATATACTGTGAGTCAGCATCTGCCTGGTGTCATGGGTGGTGTCTTGGCTTTTTTAACCACAGGTTTCTCTTTGAGGAATGACAACTGCTAGCAAGAGATGAGACTCACTAGACAGTATTGGCCTAAAAGCATCTTTGCCCTAGTCTTGCTTGTCTGTTGTAGAGAATATTCAACCAGATACACTGAGAATGACGATAACAGTTTGCAGGTAAATTAAAAAGTGGAAATCAGGGGTAATAAGCATGTGGGACATAGTGATGGGAGTAAAAGGGCTGTTGGAAAGGATGAAACAAGTGTCAAAAGGCACTTCTGAAGCTCCTGCACACAAATGCACACAGCCTGGTAAACCAGCAGGAGGACCACATGTGGTGTGTGTGATTGCAAAACTAAGATATGATTGCAGTAAATGAAATGGGGACAGTCTGTGAGTCTGAAGGGCTGTGGTGGATGGATGTCTGTGTAAAGGATCCTGAGGAAAGACAGGGAGTAGGGAAAAGGAGATTGGGTTGCCAGTTCACTAAGGGACAGCACAGATATATGGAGGTCTTCAGCTCTCCAGACAAGTGACAAACTTATTGAGGGTCTGGGGGTCAGAAGTAGCAAAAAGAACAAAGCAACAAAAGGAACATTGTGGTGAGAATTTATTCTGGACTGCCTGTCCAAAATGAGCAAATGAAGAAAGTCATCTTTGTTGGGCTCAGATGACAAAATCCTTCCTTTGATATGCTACACAAGGAAATCTAAGGCAAACTCAGCTTGCAGCAGTATAGAAAATGAAGGGGTTAAGTTTAGTGTTTAATCTACTGCTATTAGATAGGCTAGACAATAAAACTACAAAACGAAAATATGCCAGAATGTTCTAGAATTTTTTACAATTCTAATATAATTGTTGTTTATTCATATGCATATGTTGGTTTTTTTTGGAAGCAGGACACTGAGATAATAGAGTTAATTTCATAAAAGATTTTTACTTTTTAGAGAGCATATCAATATCCTGCAAGTAATTTTTTTCTTGCCATGCCAATTTTTTGTACAACCTTAACATGATGTCCTGGGTTGGGCGCAAAGTATTCTATCACCATCTTCATGTTAAATCCAGGTGGGACTGTGCCCTTCCTGGGGGCCCCTCCCTCAGGGTTATCTTCTGTTAATAGGCCATCAACACCTTGCCCATGACTCATAGATAACTCCTGGAAGGAGTTATCTCTGTTTAATGGCTCATCAAAGACCCCTTGCAGAGCCCATCATCCTATTGTGAGATGCTCCGCCCAGGGGGAAAAACAAAGCATTCTCACCTGGATATAATCTGGGGTTTGGGACAGTACAGGGGGCCCTTTCCACTGGATTCCCAGAGGACCAGAGCTACCGGACCTTTCTACAAGATCACTGCTTCAAGAAGACAACCTCATCTAGACTGCTTCCATCACCCTGATCAAGTTGTATTCTGACTCTGTCAGTGGTCTTTTGTATTTTTTGCATTTATTTTATTTTACCTTTTATTTCTTTTCTTCATATTAAATTGTATTTCTGACTTGGAGCCTCTCACTTGTTTTCCTTTCAAACCACAACACATGACCATTGGGCAGTAAAGTAATTCATTATTCTAGCCTTACATCACACCATTATTGGTAAGAAAAGGTTCACTTTCTTAAGCCCTGGACTTTCCATTTCATTATTAAATAAAGCAGAAATTTCAACTTCACTAATGCAAGCAATGTTTATGGCATTATATTCCCAGGAATTTTGCATAAATGATCACTGACATTTGGATATGTTAGCAAGTGCTTAGATGTCAAATTAGATAAGATTAACTAGTATTAGCTAGAAATTCTGTCACATATTGACCTCCTAATCCCATGCATTGAACAAATCAAAACAAATATTCTATTCCTGCTGTGAAAATCTAGTAAAAGAAGTAGATATAACAGGCAGATATACACCTTGAAAATGGAATAAACAATCTATTAATAAATAACACCTGGAAGGAGTCTATCTAATTTTTTAAATTATTTGAAGCATTTGTCTGTTATATGCATTAAGTGCATTACAGCATTTTGGAAGGCAATGTTCTGTTAACAAGTCAAGAATGTATTTTGTCCCTGTCCCTCCCATTACAACATTGTTCCTGCTTATCCAGTAGACTCGTTTAAGAAGCTAAAGTATTGTGATCTTTCAAAAAGATGCTATAATACTCTCTATTTGACCATATTTTATTTAGTTTGGTCCCCTAGGAAGAGAAAAGAGATATGAATTCTGAATCATCTGAGAACCACAGGATTACAGTAATTATCTGACTACATTTTCTAGGCTTTTGTTTTTATTTTTTATAGCTTGTACAACACATGAAATTAATTTTACTAAATATGAAATGCATTATTAGGAAAGTACAGAATTATTCATGTCTTGAAATACATATGCTATCTTTAATTCACTGATGAAGATCTGTTGTTTAAAATTACACTTATATTACTTATTAAACCTCTGGATTTTTAGAAAAATGCCAACTTTTCTGTTAATATATTTATTTGAACATGAAAAATTCCATGCTGGGGAACTTTCAGTTTTAAGAAAGTGCCAGTTTGAATCAAAACCTTCAATTTCTTTAACAATTAAATTTAAAGAGAAATGTTTATATCCTTACAGGCATACAGTGGTGTGGGAACTGGGCTGTAATTGAAGAGGCAAAAAATGGGGTAATTATGAAAATGTTGGAAATGCCATCTGAGTTAGAGCAGTGGTGTCTACCACAGTGTTTCACCACTGGTACCAATAGTGGGAAATAAATGACAACAGTGTTGTAAACATCAATAATGTCACAGCAAACAGCATGACCCTGGCCAGTGGCCTCATACCTCCAGAGCCTGCATAAGGCATTATCATTCCCTTTGGACAACTCAACTCTCTGAACAGGTGACTGGTGCTGAGCCTTGGGTATCAGCCCTTGAGCTACTGCCACTACAAAGCCCTGTTCTTAAGGAAAACCAGCCTTGTCTTATATTAATCTTCAAATTAAGCTGTGTTAATTTGGTTGAAAGCTGGGGTTTCAGGGAGCAATTAACAATCAGTTCAGATACTCCTGCCTCAAGGGAGGTGCTACCGGTCAGAAGGGTTTGACAATTGGAGGCTATATTGGTAGTGTCCTTTAACGTTTCTCAGGAATCTGGGCTAAGCCATTTTAAAAATGCAGCCAGTTGTTAATATATCAGCATTTATCTCTCATAACCTTCATACTAGGTTGTTTATTCTACCACTTGTTGTTCAGGGCAAACTGCTATTCATACAGGATTGATGATAAATTGATATATAGGTGACAATTTATAATCCATAAAGAGCGATGCTTCTGTTATAAGATATGGTGATATAACCTAAAAAAGTAAAAGTATGTAAAAGCAACAGAACAGAAAAACTGTATGAGTGTATGAACACCAAACTGCTTAATAGAATATTTAAGATGAGGAAAGTACATTTCTGATATATTTTCAAAAACACTCTTCAAATTTGTCCTCACATGTTAATAATAATTTGTGTACAAATGCCTAGGTCTTTTCTAAGACAGAGTCTGCCTGAAATTCACTTTGTAACCTGGGGTTTTTTGCTTCTTGGTTGTATTTTATTCGATTGTTTCATGTGGAGAGGCATAAATATTTTACCTTTTTATTTTTTATTGGAATAAACTCCTCATTTTCTCATGGTTGATGTGTTTTGAATCAATGAGAAAATTAAAACTAAATTTCATTGTTAAAGTCTTGTTTCATTTCCAGATGCCAGAAAAGTTTTGAACAAAAAGCAGAACCAAAGCAAACTACTTGGCTGCTACTTGGCAGAGAAAGTCTTTACAAAATAATTCAGGAATTCTGTTTTAAAAAAGCTGTTTGAAAAGTAGGATTTTTCATTAAATTCTTCCATTCAATATTTTATTTTTAACAAACACAGACTTTCCCAAGTTCACTTTCTCTCTCTGTTAGAGGATTACATTTCTAATCAGCACCAGCAAATTTACAAGCATAACTCAAGAACACAAACTAAGGATAGATATAAAATTTAAGAGAGATTTATTTTTAAATCATGATTCTCCATCAGCTGGATATATTAAAGAGTCTGGGAGTAATTTCTGTATAGAAATCTAACTGTTAGACATGAAGAAGCTCTCTAGATTAATTCTCATATAGAAAACAAACCCACAGTCCCTTAATTGGCTGTTTCTTGCTGGGGTTATTCTGGATTTTTGAAGAAAGTGGACACTCTGCTATCTGCTATTATTTCTGTTTTCTGAAATTTTGTTTAGGATGTTTTTGCTAGCTCTCTGAAAATTCCATTTCCTTTGTCCCCCTCTCCTCTCTTTTATTAGATTCTCAGAATAGGGAAATGATTTGCTGTTATTGTCTAAATTAAGGCTGCCACCTAATAGGGGAATGATTGTCTGCCAAGATGATGCTGTAAATATTTCTTAGCATCCTGTGGAAGAGTTCATATCTAGGATTTGTGAAATTAAGGCAGCAGTTAATGACTTTTTTTCTAAATCCAGCCTCCTTTCTACTTGCATTAACCCAGCTGCAAACCTTCAAGTGCATTGATTTGTTTTGAGAACAGTGTTGTCATTTCAGTGGTGTTCATTTCAGCTGAGCTTTTCCTTAGTAGCTGATGGCTTTTTAATGTTTTAATTATCAAGTGTTTGCTGGTTACTGTCACAGACTGCCATGTAATAGAGTGGCATTTAATCTTAATATTTGTATGCAATGGAGACCACTCTGATAGGCATTAGCATTTTGTAGCTTTGTTCTTCTCTAAGAGGAAATATTATCTATTAGCTGACATTTTATTCCTTTACCTGTGTGTTTCTATTTTTTTTTTTTTTCAATTTTTCCTATTGTCCAAAGCATCACAAGCAATTGGTTCTTGCTTTCCCCAACAACTTATTTCTCTCTGCAACCTTGCCTTTTTATATTGATTATGTGCCAGTGTCACAGTAAAATGCTGTCTACAGTGGATATTTGGATGTACAGACAAATTAATTCATATGAGGTAGACTTGGACTGGCATTGTGAGGTTGGGAAACAAAATCAGCAGCAACTGACCTTCTCTTAATCTCTGGAGGCTTTCTTTGGAACTGATAAAGGAGAGAGAACAGACGCACATCCTGCAGCGATTTCAAAGGCACGGGCTTTGTCTCTCTGTCTTCATTCCTTCACTCACTTCCAGAAAAGCACACAAATTAGTTTCCTGCTCTCAGCTGCATTTATAGCCAGCTCACACACTGTTCAAAGGACTGGAGATCCTCCTGGAGCTGAGGAAGGACTTTTCTATCTATCCCTCCTTTTCTCCCTCCCTACATCCCTCCTGTCCTTCTCCTACTCTTTACCCTTCAAAGATCAGCAATCCCATGGGAGCAATAGCCCTAGTTTACTCCTCTTAGGGCCTAAAAGATAAACTCCGTTTTTGTTCTTTATTTTTCTTTTACTGGCGTTTTCTAACCTTTCATGGTATTTCTTGCTGTCTTCTTTCTTTCATATCTGATGGAAGCAAAAAAAAGCCCACTTGTTAAATCTATTTTAATCACTTGGGAGAAACACTGTTTCTGCATTCAAGACAGTTAAATACCCATCTCCACACTGACACAGGCTTAAATCTCTGGCTGCTCTCCTTATTTATAGGAACTTGGCTGCGTTTGATTTTCTAACCTCAGCACTTTTGAGGAGGTAGCCCTGCCAACAACATGTTTTATTTAGACTTCTGTTTGCAATCATTTATCCTCTTACACTCAAATTCTTATGGCAAGTCAAAGGGAAGACACTACATACATGGAGCTAGGAATGTGTTGGTTATTTTAAAGTAGTAATTTTCTAATTGGATACTAAAACTCATTGTATTTCAATCCTGTCACTATGATGTCTTTTCTCCCAGGTAACAAGTGCCTTTTTTACTTACCTCTACAGATCTAGGTCCTGGGCTTGAATTGACAGGTCTGTGTAGGGATCTAGAGGCTCAGACTCACACACAAAGGTGAAATATAAATTCTGTTGATGTACTCCAAACATTTTTGTAGCATTCATAGCTTCAAAATTTGATCAGGGAACCTGTATCCACTCACATACAGTGACATTTTCGAACAATAAATAGTTTTCCAAGACTGATCATTTACCTGGAGAGCAAAGCAAATACCTTGTTGCACAAAAATGTTCAGGGTGTGTGAGCTTCAATCCTTCCCTGGAGTCAATGGAAATTCTGAGCACTGAAATGTAAAAAGAATTGATCAATCTATTGGATTAGTATGCCCCTGACCTACTATCCAACATTTATATTAATGAAGGCTGACAAGTTGCTTTAACCCAAAGATGTGTTATCTTTTAGGTAATTTACAAATAGTGCCCACACATTTTAGGAGTGCAACACAGAAAAGGAAAAATCTATTTCTGGATCTCTAATTCTTTGAACCGTTCTGCCAGTGCCATCTGTGGTTTGTGCATTGGGATTTCAGGACTCAGCAGTTCTGATAGGGGTAGTCTTCTTCTTTATTGACCATCTGTCACAGGTGTAGGCACCAGAACACCTAATATTAATTTTATAGATTAAAACTGCAGTTGGATTGGCATGCTTGTTTATTACTGTCTGCTTGGGGTCCATGTTTCTATTTTTTTTTTTTGGGGGGTTCTTTGGGTTGGTGGGGTTTTTTTGTTTGTTTGTTTGTTTTGTTTTTGTGTTTTTTTTTTTTTTTTTTTTTGGTGACATTCAGAAATGAGTTTGTGGATCTCAGTAAAGTCTCTGGAAAAAAAAAAAAGAAAATGTTACATTAGGTTCCCATTGATTTATGAAGCAGAAATGTTTGCAGGAAGAAGTCTTGAACAGCTTGTTTGTTCAGCTCAGCAGCAGGGACAGCCTGCAGATGATTAGTTCCACTCATGCCCATATGTGTCATGGCAGTAAATACTGATTATTACAAATGGGTTTGTAGGAGATTAGGCTAATTGAACAAAAGTCAAAAAACAAATGTATATTGGTGGTTTCAAAATGTGCAGATAATAAGGGGTCTGCTTCATGTTTGCGTTATTGCTTTTAAAGGGAGCAAAGTTATGCAAATACATGCAAAAATCTCTCTAGGGTGTTATTGGTTATCATGTGTCACAGTTTTCAATTTTAACAAGCTGTCTCCTTAAGGCAAAAAGAAAGGACCAGATTTCCACAAGTGCCATATACTAGAGAGACCTTGAGAACCTGACAGATTCATTTCATGTAACTTTGAGGTTCCAAAATTGTGTGTTTGTTCCATAATGGGACTAAAATCAAACGTCTTCCAATGCCTTTATAAAAATGGAGGGCTGGAAAGAATGTTTTTTTTGCCCCTGTACAAGTCCAGTTCCTGTTTTCACTTCTGCCTCTTCTTTTTAGGACATAACAATTCAAAACAGATATGACTTCTTAGAGAATTGTGGGCTTTTTTCATGAATGTTTTGGTACTGTAAGCAAGTAACTGCTTATGTTGCCACTTCAGCCACCACACAAGCAGGGCAATCTTAGGTATGTATGTGATTTCTAAGAGTGCTTGTAATGTAAACGCTATACCAGACTTTGAATCTAATGGTCAAGGCCTCACAGTGCAGGCTGAAGTGCATAAGCCATAGAAATTTCTATTAAGAAGCTTAATAGTTTTATTAGGTATAACTACTCATCCACTGATGTCATCTATCAGTCCTAATCAAGGGCTGAAATCCTCGGCAGGAAGTTGTAGTAACCTATGCCTTCCCTCCATAATTCTTGGAGTTACCATCAACTTTGTTAACATGGGGATCTTGCCTCATACACTTCAGGAGGATGTCTGCAGTGACAACAGTCAAGAAGTGTAACATTTCCTCTGAAAAAATCTTTTATGCACTCATTATCTTGGATATTACCATCAGAAAGTGGTTAGAAGGTGCCTTTGGTTTTTTTAAAGAGGAACCTTTGAAACCTGAGTGTTTGTGTCCTGCATCCTCCTTTAAGCAACAAAGTTAATTTTTGTTACTTTGCTTCAGAATTTAGGGGAATACCCAGAGGTAATGACTGCTTGAGTTTTTGGAGAGGTGCATCAAGTTATTCAGAGATGTATTCCCTCTTTCTCCAAAAATTTAGCCAGAGAATTTGAAGATCAATAATAATACTTGAGAAACTTAGCATTAAGAATTTCATCATGGCTCACACTGTTGATCTGGCTGAATGACAGGTTGCAAATAAACTGATAACTTTTTATTAAAGCTGCAAAATATGAATAAATGGATTAAGGTTCTGTGTTTTTAGAAAGCAGAACATAGGAGGCAGTATGTAACACCTATGATTAGGTATTAATTCTACTAAAGATTATCACAGATCTTCCTTTGGAAAAAAAAAACCCAAAAAAACAAAAACCAACCCTCCCCCCCCAAAAAAAACAAAAACAAAAAACCAAAAACAAAAACAAACAAATAAACAAAAACAAACAAAACCCACCAAACCAATCCAAAACAAAACATAACATAAAAAACAGTGAAATGTTCCCTGTAACTCTGTTTAGTCATATTCAAGAAAAAAAGAAATCAATATAGAAATGAGTAAAAGAAACGGTTGTTAGAGTGAGCAGAGAAAGATAGCATTTATATTATAAGATAAAACTGAGAGCACTTACTCTGTTCAGTCCAGAAAGGAAAATGAAAGTTTAGAGAGTAAATGTTGTTATCAGGAAGTACAGAAAGTTGCAGAATTGGCAAGATACAAGGAAGAAAAATTAGCTGTTGATTCCAGACTACTGGTGGAGAGCAAAAGGGTATCTGGAATACTTCTTCATGTTATGATTTTTTTTTTTTTTTAATATATATTATTTCTGATAGAAGATACTAGTGTTTTCTGTTAATTTTCCTTCTTTGTTTTTGAAATATTTTTAACGTGTTTGGAAATTTTTCAAGAATCTTTCAGGCACATTTACAAATTCTATGAAAAATTTGCATGTGATCCACTAACATTTTTTTTTTCCTGAGCTTTACTAAAACCTGTTTCAGAAGTGAGAGATGAGTTTTAATTCCAAGAAAACTTTCTTCATGAATTCACCATTCACTTTCTCAGCTGTATTCAATGTTTAGACAAGGGACTTCCAGCAGAATTTTTCTGTTCAAGGAGGCAAAATGACCACAGGGGAAGATAAGACCTGTATGGTAAAAGGATGTTTGACTCTGGGACTCTCTTGTGGCAGAGATCAGATGAATATTTGTCTTCTATCATCTTAAAATTTGAGATAAAACTCCTCTTTCTGTGTGCTTAATATGTGATTGAGTAGTAGGAAAGGTCCTCAACTGTATAACAATACAAAGGATGAAGCAAAAAAACAAAACAAACATACTCTATAAAGACTAACATTTCTAACTGTGCATCTAACTGATTCAGTTTCATATTACCCTTTTATATCTGATATTTCTAAAATATTGCTTTCTGTCATAAGATTAATGAGGTGATCTCAGTATATTAAAAAAAAAAAAAATCAACTACTCTTTTCCTCAATTTCAAAATTTCACACTTTGTGTCTCAAATATTTTTTGTGGTTTCAGATAGAATGTTGTTTTGGGGATTTTTTTGTCTAGCAGTGGTTGAAGAAATTTCCTATTTTTAATTGGATAATCCTAAAATCATACAATTCTGCTCCTCTCAGGACTATACAGAACTATATAATATGGCCAAGAGCACTAACCATATGCTTCTTGAACTCTAAGAAGCTTGGTGCCTATAAAAATTGTATGTCTTTATATTTGAATTGAATTACAGAAGGCAATTATTGGCTTTACACTATGTCTGTACTCCTGCAGACAAATACTTGCCTTCTTTCTTGCACTGCTTCTCCCCAAGTTTAGAATGGTTTAGAAATTTCACTCTTCTATTTCTCCTTTCTGCAGAATTTTGAGTTCTGCAGAGAAGAGTAAGACAAGTTACACAAAGATGTCAGGATGGACTGTGGCACTGCAGTTTGTGTCTCAACTTAAAAAACTTGGGTACTAAGCAGGCTTCTTGCTCAATTTCCTCTGTCTCTTGAACATAATTAGGTTATTGGAGGGTTGTGGTACAGTAGGAAATAGCTTAGAAAAAACTTTGATGCCTATAGCTATTCCACAGTAAAATAATTCAATCATCAAAACTACATTTGGCACTATGTAATCACCATTTAATGAAATTAAAATGATGGAAAAAAGCTTGGTTGTTTATGCATTAGTTGAAGATTCTTTCTCTATCTTAACTAATGTAATCAATTTGGGGGGAAAATTAAATGTTAACTGTTAGAAAAATTATGGAACATTTATTTTTTGGAGAGGGTGTGAGGGAAACCAGGAAGGTGTTGAGTCTCCCTTCAAAATTTTGCTGTTTGTTGGGGATTTTTTTTTTCTTTTTAATGTTACTTGTTGATAACAAAGGTAGTCCAAAAAATATGAACTTCCTTTACCTCCTTTACTTTTTTTTTTTTATTTTTCCCCACAAAGGTAGACTCTACAGAAGGTGAAGTACAATGAACTCTTATTTTATATTTTGTGCAGTGCCAGCCTAGCTGGTAACGTGTGTAATAGTTTGTGTCATGTAGGAAACCCATAGGAAAGAACTTATGCCAGATTCTGAATATCTGGAGTAAAACTGTAAAGCAGAAGTTTCACCAACCTTCAGTCAAACATGTGTACTTTTCCATCTCTTCTTCATCCCTGCAGTAGTCTTCACTCAATCCTTGTTTTATGTCTGCATTCATTTTTATGCTATTCATTCAATATCCAATAATTTCTAGACTGCTGTGTGCCCAGAATATTACTGCTGATTTTCATGAAAATTCATTTTTACTCATAGGTAAACATGGGTCTTTGAATAATATAATCCTCTAGGAAGTTCTCAGAATATGACTCCTAAAATAAATTAAGATAGCTGAAGCCCTTTAGTGCTATGCAGAAAAAAGATTTAATGTTTATAAAGTGCCTAACAGGTGATTAACTGCTAATATGTCTACTCACAGCCCTAGAGAGAGTTCAGTAATAATAAGAAAGAAGTGGCTGTTTATTCCCAGCTTTTTGGCTTTTTTTCAAACAGCTGAAGTGTGTACCTTCTGTGTTTCAAGGGCTATCCTTTAGATAGGTCAGTTATTCCAGCTGTTGGAGAGGCAACAAAGACTCAGATTCCGCGGCATTTTGAAGTTTTATTATTACTCATTACAAAGATCATTGAGTATTTTTGAGATCACCATGAAATTTCCCTTATGCAACAGCCTCAGGGACTTCACATCATTGCCTGAATTTAATCTAAAAGTTTATCTGTTGCCTCCCTTCAATTCTTGCTCTTTTAGCTAATAATTATTCTTTTTAAAGTTGATTTAATTTGTAATGATACAGTATAGAAGAGATACTTCCAAACTCTAAAATAAAAGTGGCCAGTGTTATGGGTTGACAGGATAAGTGATAATGGGGAGAAAAACAGAACTTTATAAATTTTAGTGTTGGATAAATGCACAATTGCTAAATTTTATTCCTTCCAGACAGACATATACTTGTTGGTTATGCTTTATAGTAAGTGTTGGGAGGAAAGGAAGTACTCATTTTTACCATAGTGTAGATATAATTAATTCATTAGAGCATCATTATAACTGAATAGTCCCAACTGTCTTCAAATGATATATCCCAGTGCAGCATCTCTTTTCATCCTTTGTTCAATCTACATGGTTAACTCTCCAGTAACACTAGTACTCCTGCCATGTGTATGAACTCAAAAATCAATCTTGGAATTTAAATATTACATAAAAATTCAGCACCCTGAGCAGCAACAGGACATCTTGTGCTTAGTGACCTCTGCTGGCATCCAATTGCTGAAGGAAAAAAATGGTTTGCCCCTAAATTCTGCCAAGATGCTCTTGTCTTTGTGGTAAAGCTTATGCATTTGTTCAGTTGTGATTTTTTCTGAGCTGTGAGAAAATAAGAAACTCACAGGCTATCAAGAGATGAATTTCTGAGATTTATTAGTGTGCTTGCACTGCTTAACTACTTTTGGCTAAAAGGTTCCGTGGTAGCAGTTAATGCAGTCATACCTACTTCTGACTTCTATACATACTCTTTTTAAATTGCTGCAAATTACACAAAACTTATTGAATACATGTTGTGTAAACACACGTTGTTCCCTCTGCATGCTAGATACACTATATTGGCTAAATGATCAAATTATTAAATCTATAAAATAAATGGTGTACGATATCTCTTGTTCCGCTCAAAACATAGAAATCAGCTCTGTCTTCTATGCAGGTTTTCAGCCCAAGCAAAATCTATGTCTGTGTCCAGGATGGAGCTTTAATTCCAATACCATGCTAGGAGACCAACATGCTATCAGTCTTAGTAATAAAAACAGTCATATTTCTTCGTGGGAAATAGCTCCTGCAAAACAGGCTAAAAGAGTATAGATTCTTTATATGTGCAACTACAAGAAAAGAGCTGGTTTGAGAAGACCCAACCGGTGTGAGAATCATCTCTCATTCTGTTTTTTTGCATTGTTCTTGCAGGATTAAGAACTTCCACAGTCAGTTTAAGAAATGGATCTGGAAATGTAAAATATCATTAAAAATGTATCTGGTTACTATGTTGATTCATCATTACCTGAGGCAGTTGTTTAACACAATATCCATCCTTCATTAAAAAGTTCCCCATTCCTGCCATGCACAGCTATTCTATAGCACTGGAAAAAAAGGTATCTTTTAATCAACACTTTCTATAATTAATTTAGTGAGCTTTTTGAAGAGAGTCAAATAGTTTTCTAATCATCTTTCAAAGTCTCTTCTAGACCAATTATATTTTATAGGTGTAGGAAGCTATTTTGAATCCAAAAGTCAGCATTAAGAAAATCTATGCAGCAGCCCAAAAACCCAGGGTAGAAAGGAAATGCATTACATATGGTTCTGAGTGGGCAAAGAAAAGGAATTTCCTGGAGAAAAGTTCACTCCCTTCAATTCATATTGAAATACATTTCTGTCTTTGTTTCTCTTTTATCCTCTGTGGATTTCCTTGACTCTTACCCTTACTCTTCTAATCTCTAATAGCTCTGCCAACTGTCTGCCCTGGTCCACTCATTCTTTTGGCTCACTTTACCACCCTGTTCTTGTTGTTTTACTGTCAGACACTCAGTTGAGATAGCTGGAGAGGAGAACTCTAAGAGAGAGCCCTTTCAGTGTGTCTCCAATGCACAGCAGTGAGGTGAAGAGCCACAATATTGAGGCTAGTGGGCAGTGAGGTGTGTGACAGCCACAGGGCAGTGTGGTGGCTTGCCTGTGCCAGGCATGGGGAAACATTGTCACCTGGGAAGTTGTCAGTGGCTCTGGGTGGGGTGGGCAGGAAGAGGTTAAAGACCTCATATTCTGCTAATGTGGGTTGATGCAGGGCCAGTCAATACTACTGGAAAGCAATAATTATTGGAAAAAAAGAAAAATCCCCCTCCGTCAAATAGGACATGTAGAAAGATAAATACTGTGCCATTCTACTTTTTTTTTTTTTTTTTTTTTTTTTTTTTTTTTTTTTTTTTTTTTTTTTAAATTTCATAGAACACTTCATTAACATTCAATATTAGGTCAATATTATGCCAAAGGGAAAAGTGCACACCTGGTAATTACTGTCCTATAAACCTAAATGCTGAAATTAATGTGGAAGTTTTTAACAAGAAGTCAGTAAGAGTCTAAGGCAATATAAATTACTGTTGCTTAAGTAAACGAATACTGGAAATTCAGAATGACAAAATTCACCAAATTTACACAGTTCAATTGAATTTTTTGTCTCATTACAAAAAGGGGCAGTAGTTTAATACATTAAAAAATGATTAAGAAATAGGTCTCAAATTGCCCTGGAGTTCAATACCTTTGTATAATCCATTGCTTCCTATGAGTCATCATTCTTTAATAATCAACAAGGAAAACAAATTAAGCAGCATATTAATGTAATCACACAATATAGGGAATGCATATATTCTTAGATTTACGTGTGAAAAATTCATTTTTTGAGATGTTTTAATAAGAAGAAATGCTCCTGTTAAGGGATTAATGAACTGAACAACTGCTTCAGTACATTATTAAAACCATTATGTTTTATTTCAGAATACTTTAATATTTATCCTCAATAAGCAAAAGCTACATAGTATGCAAAATGAAAACATATAGGATGTTTTATTTTCATGTTAAATACTCTCAGTGTTGAACCTATCCTGTAAGGCTTATTCCCCATCATGTTGTCTCGGTTTGGGAAGACAGGTATTTGCCAGATAAAAGCTGGAGTTTGCTTTGGAATGGGGAGTGTAAGCCACACCCTCCCCCCCTTCCCCTTTTTTTCCAATTATAAATTTACAATCAGAGGCTCTTAGGCAAAGATTTTTGGGAATAGGAAATAGCAGTTCTTTACTAGTATGTATTACAAAGCAACCAGACAAAAACAAACAAACAAACAACAACAACAACAAAAAAAACCCAAACCCAACCAACTACAGCATTAATAACCAAAGACAACAGTACCAAGAACCTTGAGGGGTTTTGCTTCACAAAACCCAGGGCAGTTCGGTCTCAGTGTTCCTGCAAGATCCGCAGGGCACTAAGCTGGAACGGTGGAAAGTCTCGGGCTGGTAGCTGGGATGACAGGG
>VXBN01013852.1:159449-185847 GCA_013397395.1 Sinosuthora webbiana | reverse complement strand
CCTTCCTTCCTTCCTTCCTTCCTTCCTTCCTTCCTTCCTTCCTTTTTTCACGTTTCCCTTTATCAGTCTTGATCTCATCTCATTTAAGCCATCTATCTTAGTTCTTGTTTATGGGCCTGAGTTTAAAGAATTTGGAATAGCCTTCCCAGGCAAATTATACCTGAAATTTCAAAGTTATCATGCTCTGCTGGAGAAAGAACACTCATTTTATTCAGTGGGGATGTTCTCCACACTGCAAAATTTCAGATAGGAGATGGAAAGGGGCAGAGCCTACTCAGTGCAGTTGCCACCTTTTGAGATCTTGAGAACTTTGCAGCTAATGTGTGATATCCTGCTCAGAACATCATACCACATATTTAAGAGGCTTATACTGAACACAATTTTACAAGGTTGGCAGGAAGCTTATCTTTCTCAGAAGAGGATTTGGCATCCCTTGCATGGTTCAAGTTCTTGGTACAATATCCCCACTTCCACCTCTCACCATACATACAAATACCCTTCTTTTTTTCTCAGAAAAAAAAAAAAATATATATATATATAAAGAAAAAAAAGTACTCTTTCATTCTCACTGCCTCCAACAAACAAGCATCTGTCTTATCCATCTTGTCACCGTGGACAACTGCAGAAAAAATGTGTAAAGTGGCAAGGATGTTTATATGGAATACAAGATTAGAACAAAATGAAAAATAGGATATACAGTAGAATAAAAGTAGAAATTTCTAGGAAGACAGAAAACAACTATGGGTGTTAAAATCCTTTAGATTTAACTTCGACGTCTGCAAGATTGATTTTTATATTTGCATACATTAAATAATGTGTTTGCTTTAATATGTAAATTAACTTATAAAAACTAGAAGTTTTAATTAGAGAATTTGCTTCAAATCTGAATTTTGTTTATTTAACTTAAAGTCTCGAAATGTAAATTTAGGCCAGTTCATTTCAATGGCTGAGGCATCTTGAAAGTTTCCTTAATGTGGGTTTAAAAATTGTTATTTTGTTTCTTATAAAATAATCCTGACTCATATGGATAAAACTCCTTAAAATCTTACCTTCCACACAGTTTTATAAATGTCACTAAATGATGTATGACATGGCAGCCAGTAAAGAGAAGATAACCATACTCTAGAATTAGTTTAAGCAATACCTCTACATAGGATTGAACAGCAGTTTTCAACAGTATTTTTTAGTCTAGAAATAACAAATGTTTTTTTGTGCAGAAACTTGCCTAAGGTGATAAACTACAGACTATTAGGAAAGTAGTCAGAGTATTTTACTGTTTCTGGCCCTAGATAGGACAGTTTGAACTGGAATATGTTTTGCAGTAAAGCTAGATCTAGAGTTGTTTAAAATTATTTAAATTAAAATGAAATATCATTCTCAAGTGGAGAAGGCCAAATT
Organism: Sinosuthora webbiana; assembly: GCA_013397395.1. Lineage (NCBI taxonomy): Eukaryota > Metazoa > Chordata > Aves > Passeriformes > Sylviidae > Sinosuthora > Sinosuthora webbiana. The sequence continues at coordinate 184,449 of VXBN01013852.1, read as the reverse complement.
ACTAGTTTTAAAAGTGTGTAATTTGAAGTACCCTCTTAATACGGGTGCAGTGTATTTAATAATAACAGATTTGTTTTGGTTTGTAGATGGAAGAATTAATTAGCAGATCCACAGATGGCATGAATTTATATATCCATATATAGATTATATTTCCATATCTTGTTTCAATACAGTGTAATCTATAGCAAAGCTTGAACATGGTTAGACATAAAATTGGGACTATCTTCATCCCACTTTCCATCTCTATGGTCTTGAAAATAACTAAAGACTAGACCTTCTTGTGAGTTTTATTTACTTCCTCTGTTTAAGAAACAACAATCAAGCCATATCATTTTATCTATGTATCACTTTGTGGGTATTTTGTATGGTCTTTGCACTTCTTTGTTTCATGGCGTTTAAGGAGTACTAGAAACTCAAGACTGGAAATTTGGTAGCACATAATTTGCTGAGTTAGAGTAGGTGTCTGCCCTTTACATGATACTAACATTTCATCAAATGTGACACAAACTTAAAAAAAAACAAAAATAATAATTACTGTTTTCATGTGCACTGGACAACCATGGACAGCAGGAATAAGTTCTTTCAATCAAAAAGTAATAAGAACACTTTAGAAGTCTACATGAGCTTTCAGCTAATATCTGTGAAGTACTGGAAAAAATAGAGCGCTGCAAGAAATGACAGGTTTAAATTTTGTGCAGAAAAACAGGAGGAGTCAAGAGAGCAGTAGGCTTTGAATTTCCCATTTAGCTGATATCCCTAAAATTGAAGTGTGTACATATAAATGGTAATAGTATAATTCCATGAAGAATTATTTGTAGTCTGTATATTTACATAGTATGGACAGTACTAATTTAATTTCTGCTCAAATTTAAATTCTGTGTGTGTGTCTTGCCTAAACAAGGGAAGTCTGACTCATGCTAGAGAGACATTTCTAAGATTAGAAAATTATTAAAATATAAGGTGGTGAAATTAAATATCTAGTTGCCTCCTATATCCATTACATAGTAGACATAGATGAAGAATGGTGTTTGCAGTCTCTCTCTCTTTTTTTTTTTTTTTGAGGAAATTTCCTGTTCATGCAATGGTAGTCTTAAAATAATCTGCTTATACACAGTGTGGAGGGTTCTGCTGTGCCAAAGAAATGATGTGATGATGACCTCTTTAGAAGTCACTATGCTGGATGGATTCCCATGCTTCAAAATCTATGGCAAAATTTTTTGTCTCCTAATCTGTAGCTTGATTTGCTAGTACCTCAGGAAAGATATCAGGATAAAATTTTCCCTCCCCTAGACACCCAGAAATGGTTGCAAAGTGTTCAGTACAATTCCATCCTCACTTAATGCTGATGCACAGAAGTTGAGAAGGAAATATGGAGTAAAGAGAGAAGTGGTTTGAATGTTGAAGGAGAAAAGAGGTTGTGCCATAGCTACCAATGGGGAGGAAAAAAGAGAAACACTCTTTAGCTTCCAAAGAAGGTAAAGTATTAAAATGTATAAATCTGCAAAATGTAAAAGTATTTTGGAAAATTAGGAGATGAAGAGCATTAAGGGAACAGCTTAGGGGTACAAGAGTTGAAAAATCCTGAAGCTTATGAACCTAAGTAAAGGCTGAATTCAGAAAAGTAGGACTTCTCTTAGCTTCAGTGTTGTGCTGTTTTTGGAAGAAAATAGATAAAACATGGTTATGTTGGCATATGAAATATTATCCCTTTAGGAAGAAGGTATCTGAAATAATTGTTTATTTCCTCACATTTTCCCTTTTTATGTACAGCTGGATTACAGAGAGAATTGCTCTAAATTACCTGGGTAAAAAATGAACACATATCATTCCTGTGTAAGTATACAGTACAGATTCTGGAGCTGACTGTCACATGTAACAGTTTTAAGTTGTAAATATTCTAAAGTCATACACAGTTAGAAAAAAAAAGTGGGAAGATTATGGGAGCTCTATTTCTTACTATGCATTCTCAAAAAAAAAAAACCCAAACCACAAAACTGTTGTCTGTTGTTTTGAAGACCTTACCAGATGGTTATCAAAGTAAATTTCAAGTAGAGTTTCTCTTTAAGTATTTTAAACTTGAATATGTTTCATGGTTTTTTTGTTGTTGCTGGGTTTGTTTTGGTTTTGGGTTTTTGAGTTTTTTTTGTAATGCTAAACATGGGAATTTTCAACTTCAAAAGTGAGGTTTTGTCATTTTTTTCCATACTGCCAGAGGCTGGTTTATCCCTCATGTCTTTTTAAACATTTTCCAGTTAAACTTTTGTGTGTTGCTGAGTGTAATGTGCACCACATGGACCCTGTTTGCTGCTTCTACAGTCCACTGTAGACTAACCATCACTTTGAGAAGAGTTTGCAAACTTTGCTGCTTCCAGATATAGTACTGAGATGAGAGTTCACAAAGTCATTTAACTTCAGTATACTTCAAACAACTGTGCCAGTGCTGGCAGAAAAGGGAGCTCTTATGCCCAGGAAATTTACATTATTAGTGGTGGGCTTCTGCAGTGAGTGCAAAGTCAGTGCAGTAACAAACTTTCAGGAAGAAAAAAAAGTGCTGGTATTTGCCATTTCGATATACAAGAAAGACAACAAATACAGAATACATAACTTGAAGGCTCCTCTTATATTTGAAAAGAATTAATCATTATTTTTGTCAGTCTTCAATCCACATACTTCCAGGAATTCTAGATCTGACTTGAGTACTTACCCTATTATGGTAATGTGCTATGAAGGCCCATCATGGAAATATTTAAAATAAAATCCTATTCCCTTTTCCTGCAGTCCCTGATGAGGAAATAAACCTCTAAAGCATTACATCTTGGAGCACGCTTATACAGGTGAAACACAGTTCATTCTGTGAGGCTCCAGTGTAGATACTAAGGTAGCAGTTGAATCAGCTGTCAAATAAAGTTGTTTGTTAACGTTAATGTTAATGTAGTTCATCACCCAAAATTCAGTGAACATTAATACAGATCATTATTTCAGGTTTTTACTGAGGACTGTGTTGTGTGTGAGATTCAGAAAGCAAAATAGATTTGACTTTTTTTCACTAGCAAGCCATAATAATCTGCCTGACCAAGAAGAGGTCATGGCTTCTCAAAACATTTGTGAAATGGCTTCTAATTTTTCTGTTTCTATCTTTGTGTCCTCATGTAGGCCTATAATTATTTAATGCTTTCGCTGAAATCACTTCTAATTGCACACACAGTCAGTTTGGTAGCATTTTAATATCTGACCTTTGAATCTAGGGACTGAATGTTCTGTGATATTATCTGCTGATTTTTTGCATGCATTGTTCTGTCTCCAGACACTTGCTGACTTTCCAGAAACATTCTCTGCCAAATTTCAGTTTGAACACGATATAATTTTTGTCCCTTCTTCTTATAAGTTCTTTACCTTTGGCACCTAAAAGCCTTCTCTGCAAAGAACTTGTAAAAGTGCTCTGCTTTCCAGGGATATTATGATGTACAACATGACGGTTCCCAGTCATGGCTCAGTTTGTGTGAGTATGCAGCAGCTGTGCACTTTCATCAACATTTGCCATAAATTTTGAAATCCCAGACATAAGCACCATCTGGCTGTGCAAGTTCCTTTCATAAGCTGGGCAGTTCCTTAGTAGCTCAGTTTCTGTGGATACATGCAAAAGGATCTATGCTTCAGAAAGCACTGGGGTTGCTGAAGAAGAGCTATGTACAAGGTAGTCTTTTGTGATAATAACCCAGGTACATGTTTAATTTTAAATGTGCTTTGGTTCTCTTTTTATACAATGCATTAACACTTTGCTAGTGTAGGAAAAAGACAATAAAAGTTTAGCCTGAATGTAGTCCCATGCTGAAAAGTCCTTGTTGAAAAAGGTAACTTGCATTCCTTCTGTAGAATTAACACATAGATATTCATGATAATAGTGTTGATACACTTTAAAAAAGATCCTGTGGTCTGGCTATTTTTTTCCTGCATTTTACATCATCAGAGTTCACTGCAGGGAGTAGCAGGTGCTATGCAGCTATTCCTTACCATCCTCTGTCTGCTGTTTATCAATAACTCACTCTATGAGTAACTGAAACATTTCTAATGTAGATAGTTGATAGATGTTGTCATTAACAAAAAGCTGCAGGCCATGTCATTATCATCATCTTCTTTCCAGCATTACTAAGTGCATTGGCTTGCTAATATTTACATATGTTTCGGAGAGAAGAGCAATTCAGCAATTCTCCCTATCAATTCATGTTCCTGATGATTTGCTCTTCCTTTCTTTTCCTTTTCCTCTTTTAAATTGTGATAGTGCAACAAAATTCTGTTTAAATTACATTTAGGTCAGTAGATCTAGAAAGTGATTGCTTGCTAGAGAACTAAGTTATAAGACAGTGTCCTTGAATAAAATGTTGATAGATTTACTATTTCCCCTGGTGTTATTCAAAATTAGAATACAAAACTATATGACTAAATCTGGTTTCTAAAACTAGAAGATATCTAGTTGAATGCTGATGTAAGAATTCTTCATGGATATTTGCTCAAATTTCAAACATCTTGTTTTGTTGCTGTAGGGTTTCTCTGTCTTTTTTTTTTTTTCCTTTCTTTTTCTTTTTTTTTTTTTTTTTTAATGCAGAGGCTTTTGCTTTACTTACACTTTACATCTGATATTTCTGAGAGTTTTGAGGGAAGAATGGCTGTACTTTTAAAAGAATGCATATACTACAATATCTATAAAAATTGTTTTAGATTTATTGTTGACAATTCTTTTAAATAATTGTTGTAGTTTAGTAATAATGGTATTCTCCAACTTAATGCTCCAACTAAAACCATGCACTTCTTGTTCCTCTTTTTTGCACTCCCCATCCCCATGGCAGGATGGAGAGCAGAATTGGAGGCACAAACGGAAAACATTACAGGCAGGGATAAGAACAATTTACTGGAAACAGCAATGAGATAAGAAAACACTAATAAGAAAACAGTAATAGCAACAATATTAATAACAAATGTGTATGAAGATGGATTCACATGCAAAATGCTCACTGCAGAGCTCACAACCCAACCACAGCTACACCACCCTGAATGGAAGAAAGCCCTTCCCTCAGAAGAAACTCCCAACAATGACATGAGGTGGCATGGAATGATATTGAATAATATCTGTGTCCTACCCATGTCTCCTGCCTATTGCAAAAATTGACCTTATCGTGGCTGGAACTAGGACAGTAATGTTTAGGTCAACAAATCCAGAAAAAAATATCACTTTGCCGATATTCATCCCTAGTAACAAGTACTGACAACTCTTAACATACAAAAACCTTTCCAATTGTATATTCTTCTGTAATCAACACAGGCAGAGAATTCTGTGTTTTTTACAGAGAAATCCTGCAGAGAAATGAACTTGAAATTACTAGCTTCCAAGGATTTCACAAGCCTAAAGTTCTTGGCCAAATTATTTTGTGGACAGGTTTTTGTAGCTCAGCAGAACTACAGATAGAGATGTTCCACATCTTAGTATTATGGCAATATGGCCACTTGATATTTTAGGAAAACGAAAGACTGGCAGAATCCAGTCTGCAAACCACTGAAGTGGAGGAATGAGTGGAATATCTCCTCCTGAAATATTATTTTAAAATATACTCAGATTGGTAAGTAGTTGATTTTTCAGAGGGTTTGAACAATCTGAGTTCCCACTGAATTAATTTTCCTTTCTTAAACAATGTCAGGCCTTAATTAAACCTTTAAATTCAAGGGAAATATAGACAAAAACCAAACGGTTTAGGATTTTTTTTTTCCTTTTTCTATATGTGTCTGTGAAATACCAAATTTTCTGGGTTTTTTAAGATAATTTTTACATTTGTTAATTTATCAGTAGTAGTGAAATTTTCACCAAACTGGTGAATACACTATAGGTTCTTATAAGCTTTTTGAAAATATTTATTTGAAAATTGCTAACCAAAAAGGAAAGCTGTTTAATTTTTTCTTAAATCAATGTATTTTCTAAATAATTTTAATCTATAATCATTAACTGCAATGACTTCTGCTAGCTCGTGCTCCTTTAGCTTTTCTTAAGTTTTTGTTAAGTATTATTAAACCATTTATGCTGCTCAATCAATGTTCTGTACTTAAGCTCAGCAAGAAGACCTAGTTCTGTGTTTTGGAGAAGTTCTGTCTTCATGTTCTTGAGGTAGACAGGCACTGTTTATTGGCCTGGTTCTATGGCACTGTTTTAAAATGATCTGTCTTTGACATGTCAATATCTTTTATATGTAATTTTTTCTCTCAAGTACTGATATAAAAAAATGGTTGCAAAAAATAATTTCTTTATTTTTAAATACGAAACTTAAATTTAATTCAGGGGATGGGGCCGGGGGAGAAGCCCCATGTTTGGCATGTCTTTTTAGAAGTTAGGTCAAGGTTCCTTAAAAGAGTACATTCTGACCTTCTTTTTCTTAAATAAGGGTAAGTGCACAGAAGATATGTGTGAAAGAACTCAAAACTCTATATTGAAAGCAATAACAACAGGAATTCTTTCATTACTGCTTTTCTGTACTTGCCCTGACAAACACCAATCAGGCTGTAAAAAGTGCTAGTAAAGCCAATAAATATTGCTAGATCTTCTGATGAAAGCACTTCCAGTCAACAGGGATTTCTCCAGATTTCCAAGACCATTCAAAAATCATTACAAGAGGCTTTATGATGACATCAGATAACTCTTTATGTAGTCTTGGAGGCAATTCAGGCTTTAGAGACTTACAGGGATACAGATGGAAAAGCAGATCCCTCACAACGTTTGAGTCAACTGCAGGTTTATCATTCTCACAGCCATGGTCCTCCAGCTCAAGGCACTGTCACCACCTTGGTCCATCATTGGTGTTGAAAACACAGGCAGATAAAGAGTTTAACAACTGTGTCTTGTCTATGTCCACATTTGTGAAGAGACCATCCCCATCCTCTAAAAGGCTAATGTTATTTCTGCACTCCATTTTGCATTAATGTATATAAACCCCCCTCTTTTTATTGTCCCCCACAGTTCTGGCCAGCTGCAGCTCTAATTGAGCTTTGACCACATGACTTTTTCCCTATAGTAGCAAGCATCATCTCTGTGTTCCTTCCACATCACCTTACCTTGCTTCTACTGGGCATACACCTCCATTTTTGTCTCATATCCATCCAAAAGATCCCTCAGCCAAGACAGCCTTCTGCCTTTTTTGCTTAACTTCTGACATTTTGGAATTGCCTGCCCCTTAGGAGGTCGTGCTTAAAATATAACCAGAACTGAGGGGCCCTATCAGCCTAAAAAAAAAATTGCTGGGGACTTTATTCACTTGTTCCCTGATTAGTCTGAAGTCTGCTCTCTTGTCCAGAGTTGGAGTTTCGGTGGCACTTTTCTCTTGTCAGAAGATATTTAAGCTCAATTACTTTGTGGTTGCTGTGGCCAAGATGTCCACCAACCACCACTTCCCTCATGAGGCCCTCTGTTAATTAGCAACAAATCAAGGAATGCGTCTTTCCAAGCTGGCTCCCTTAGTACCTGTACCATGAAGCTACCATCCAAGTGTTTTAGAAATCTTCTGGAAATGTTTGTGTCAGTTTTCTAATGTTCCCAGTTAATTTCTGGCAAGCTGAAGTCTTCCTTAGGGACAAGGACAGTTCATTTAGAGGTATCTCTTAGTTCCTCAAAGAATAATTAATCAGTGTCACCATCCTGGCTATGTAGTCTATGGAAAACTCTCACAATGATATCCACACTATTTGCTTGTTCCTTAATCCATGACAAAAGTCTCTCAATCGTGCCATTGTGCACCATGGCTCCATACAGTCCTGCCCTTCTGCTACATACAACATTCACCTCCCTGTCTCTTCCGCCCTGCCTACACCTCCCAAAGATCCTGTAACCATCTAACAGGGCACTTCAGCCACAGGAGCAGGTTTTACTTATGCCAATGATCTCAAATCTCTGAGACAGGGCCAAAGTTTTAAGCTCCTCGTTTGCTCCTGTCCTGGGTTGTAATGTAGGATGTGCACAAAGTATTCTATCACCATCTTCATGAACTGTTGAATTCAATTGTTGGAGCAGTGCTCTTCCCGGGCCCCCTCCCTCAGGGTTATCTTCTGCTAATGGCCCATCAAATGCCTTGCCCATGACTCATAGATAACACCCTCTGGAGTTATCTCTGTTTAATGAGCCATCAAGGACTTCCTGTATGACTCATCATCCCATTGTGAGATGCTCCGCCCAGAAGGAGGAACCAAGCATTCTCACCTGGATATAAGCTCAGGGTTTGGGACAGTACAGGGGGCTTACCCACTGGATTCCCAGAGGACTTGAGCTACCAGACCTTTCTACGGGATCACTGCTTCAGGAAGACCACCTCGTTTGGACTGCTTCCATCACCGTGATTAGGTTGTATTCTGACTCTGTCAGTGGTCTTTTGTATTTTTTTTGCATTTATTTTATTTTGCTTTTTTCTTTCTTTTCTTCTTATTAAATTGTATTTCTGACTTGGAGCCTCTCACTTGTTTTGCTTTCAAACCACTACAGCTCCTCATGAGTGCATTGCTATAGAAACATTTCAGGTGAGTTTTTGGTAGCTGACATCTGCCAGAGCAGAATGACGGATCCTATTAGAGTTTGTTTCCTCAACGTTTCCATCCCACCATCCCACTTCTTATCACTGGAAAGCCTGGTTTTGTCCCTTCCCACACATGATGCTGGAACAGAAAGAACAAGTTATGGATAAAGGGATGGATTTTGTTTTCTACACATTCCTTCTTGTACTTTGCATTTAAAACATCAGCTCTGAGAATCGCATTAATCTCTCCTTGTATTTAAAAGCATAAGAGGGATTTCAGATGACTCACAGGAACAGAATGGAAATATTAACTTTCCAAGTAAAAACATCAAGAGATTTAACAACCTAATTTTTATATTATTTCATGGTAAAAAAATTGAAATAATTTCATAACTTTAGAATCCACTGCAGTGCAATAATAATTTTAGTCCTACAGAACCAACATTAACAATAAAAGGGTTTTTTGTAACTGTACCTCAGCTATTAGAACACTTTCAACTACATCCTTTCTTGTGGAATTTTTATGTAAATGTATTTTTCATGTCATGGATAATCATAGAATAACTTCAGCTTGGAAGGGATCTTAAATCATCTAGTGCTAACCCCACTCCCCTTGGGCAGGGACACTTTCTACTAACCGGGTTGTTCAGAGATCTATCCAGTCTTGCCTTCAACACTTTCAGGCATGAGGCATTCATGAACAACAGCTTCTCTGGGCAACTTGTTCCAGTGCATCAACACCCTCACTCTAAAGATTATTTTCTCAATATCTAATCTAAAACTACTCTCTCAATTTGAAACCATTCATGCCTGTTCTGTCATTGCATGGTCTTGTAAATAGCCTCTCTCCATCTTTCTTGTAGCCTCCCTCCAGGTACTGGAAGGCCATAATTAGGTCACCCCAAAAGATTTTCTTCTCCAGGCTAACAATCCCAATACTCTTAACCTGTCCTCTTATGAGAGATGATCATGTTGGTGTCCTTTCTCTGGACTCACCCAAATAGGTCCATGTCCTTCCTGTGCAGAAGACCCCAGAGCTGGGTGCAGCACTGCATGTGGGGTCACACCACAGCAAGGAAGAGGGGCCTCCCTTGCCCTGCTGGCCATGCTGTTTTAGATGTAGCCCAGGATATGTTAATGTTGCTTTCAGAAATGACAAGGAAGGATGTGATTTTTAAGTTAGGCGTTCACATTTCATGCTGTGCAAAATGGTATAGCACAGTGGTTTGTTTCCTTTACAGTGTTGCATGATTGCTGTACAGGGCTGATCCCAAGCCTAGCCTGAGATTTGAGAGAAAACAGCATTCCCTGCTTTACAGGAGTCAGTATGGGATGACACTAAATAAAGAACTTGTAAAGAGGGACTGAGAAAAATGTCTACTCCTAAAAAATCACTGAAGAACTTTCTTTCAAATCTTTTATTTTTTATTTTCCTTACTGAGCATTGATATATTTCCTTTGGAAAGATGTAGTGTATGTGACTTCATGTTCTAACGAAATGTGTTTTTAAAATTTTGCTATCTTTTGCCATACTGTAAGCAAAAGGGAGGGAGTTGAAACGCATGACCGGTATGGAACCTCATGAGCAGTTTTGTAGTCATATTTAGGGAGACTTTTTAACTCTAGAAACTACACAAGCAGAAAAAAATCGGTCTTGGAATTAATAATCAGATGATACATGTAATAACATGTAATAATATGAAGCATAAATATGAAATTTTGAATCTCAGATGTGAAATAAAAATACTTTTTCCTAATCACCAGAGATAAAATCCTTAGAGAATGAACTTACTCTGTATTCCCTGCAATGTTTTGCTCATACAGGCTGTTACCTGCAGGAAGAAGGGAACTCACAAAATCTTTTGCCTGTTACTGATCAACAACCACTTTATACTGCTGATGTTGAAGAAAATTACAAAAACACGACACACTTGCAAGTTTGCAGTACAAATTTGTGACCTAAGCATACCAGCATTATACAAATAGTACCTCTAAACTCATTCAGATTCACTCAGATTCTAGCAGTAGTGCACATGAAAAGAAAAAGAATTTTCATGACCTAAATTAGCTCCAGATTTTGGCAATTTACTGATTAGAGCTCTCCAGCTTAGCAGGGTTGAGAATCACTGATTCATATCACTGAGTACAATTTGGATGAATGAGCTGCTGTCAGAATCAGTCACCATTTTGTCCAAATCACTGTAAATCTGGAGACTCGAATGCGTAAAAATTATCAGATTTTGGATATAACAGATCTCTGTCCTTCTGTGCAGTCACTCTTGAGTGGGTTGAGTTTTTCTTACTTTGGCATGAAAATGAACTCTTGATGGCATTGAGAGCTGAAGTAATCATGAAAGACATTGTGCATCTGAATGACATGATGGACATGAATTTGTCCATCTGCTAGTTGAACTGAGTTTCTTTAATATTTACTTGCTCTTTCTTTCTCTCTCTTTTTTCTTTTTCTTTCTCTCTCTCTCTTTCTCTCTTACTCTCTTCCTGTTTTTCTCTCTTTCTTTTTTTTTTTTTTCTCTTTCAATTATTTTTTTCTTTTTCCTTTAATTAATCAAAGAAGAAAGGGCTCCTGAAAGCTACATCTCAAAAATCCAAAGAACAGCTCACAGTCTCTAGTTTTGCAGTCTCATGGCACCAACTACATGGGGATAAAATCATAAAAGACATTACAGACTTTTGCAGCAGCTTCTAAGTCACAGATTACTTTTACCATACTTGTGAGTGAGGTGCTGCACACCATGTGTACTGTCTTGGAGTGGGATACATGAGTGCAAGAGCTCTGATTAGGAATCACAGTCAATGATAAAGCCTGGGGAAACTAATATATCTTAAATCCCCTTTTTTCCCCACCACATAGTGCTTTCTCATAGCCTTAAGGGAAGGCTGCTCTCTTCTGGGGAATCAGAGCCTACACATGTTCTCCTGGAATTCTCACTAGAAGTTTGATTGTTGTTTTGTTTTTTAAAGGAAATCTGTATTCACCTGTAATTCTTGGATTGTTTTTATTAAATAGTTTTGAATGTTTTGGCATTGGTTTTGGTAGTTACACATTCTTCATTTGATTATGAAGAATGTGTAAGTACCTTCTATCCATCCCCGAGTACGCATGGAATAAATCTACTTTGTTGTTATTCCTACTGATAATTTACCCTGTCTTGGTTTAGATAGACACGTATCTCCCAGGGAAGGTTGGAGTGTCCCTTGGAATGTAAGCCCCTCCCCCCCTTTCCCAAATTATTATAAATTTGCAATTAAAAGGCTGTCAGGCAAACATTTTGGGAATATATATATATATAGCAGTTCTTTATTAGGGATTATATAAAAAAATACAAATGCTGTAGTACAGAAGGATAAGCAAGCAAACAAACAAACAAGAAATCCTAGGAAACCCTGACAGAGTCAGAAATACAACCTGACACCCTGTTGGTCAGGGTGTTGGAAGCAGTCCAAAGTAAGTCCTCCTGGAGTGGCAGATGTGGCTTTGTTAGAGTGGAGATGGTCCTGTCGAAGAAAGGGTCCAGTAATGGTGAGATGGGTCCTGTCTTCCTCCAGGGATCCGGTGGAAAACTGGATACCTGGTAGCACTTGTGGCTCCTTTTTATCTAGGTGAAGATGGTTTAGCTCCTCCTCCCTGTGCAGAGCATCTTACAATAGTGTGATGTAATGTGTCATGTCATTGGTGAGCTTTAATGGTCCATTAACAGAAGATATCCCCATGGGGGTAGTGGAACAATGAAGAGAGACAAGCAACACTCCATCATCTGATAATTAACACTGACCCATTTGGGCAAAGAAAAGCAACACTGCTCCACCCAGTTTCAACAGATGGAATAGAATAACATGTTTTTTCAGTTACAAAACCAAGACATACTCTCAAAGAATAGGTGAGAATATCTTTTCTTCTTTCTGTTGAAAACATCTCTTGGCCCAGAGAGATTCCCCCAGATATAGCAAAGCAGTCAACATTTGTCGCATGAGGGTTTATTTTAAGTCTTCATGTAAAGCTTCCCAGAAGCTAAACATACAAAATATCGAAAGAAGCCTGTAAATCAATGACAGCTAATTTGCAAAGTAACACTACCATGTTCTATGCAGCTTGTATGTGGAGGAAAACAGCCTCAGGCCAGGCACTGGGATGAGTCTGATTAAGATAACAAAATTAAGCCTTAAGAGTTCTTGAGGGGGAGAGGAGAGGAGAGGAGAGGAGAGGAGAGGAGAGGAGAGGAGACGAGACGAGACGAGACGAGACGAGACGAGACGAAACAAGAAATAACAGAAGGCCCAAATTACCATGTGTTGCATCACTGCCCCTTCACAGGCCTGCTTTTCCTTATCTCTTGTGAAGGACAAATGAGTTATGGTATGTTATTGTTTTGGGGGATGAGTTAGAGGCTTATCAGGGATGCTCCATTAAGTATCTTCTTTCACTATGAGAATAGGAAATATTTAGACCTATTCAGGACATTACACCTTCATATGACTTCTAGAGCTAGTAGTATAGCCGCACAAACTTAGAGACAGTCTATGTAACTTAAATTTTAAATGTAAATCTTAACACATATTTTTAACTGTTATTGCGTTATCATAACTGTTTTGCAAATACATCTTCTTTAATGCTTTCATCTTGCCTAAGCTAATTCTTAGTAATATGACGAGCTCTTGGGGTAAGTAAATTCATTATGGCAGACTGTACCAGGCAGTTGAGTGTCTAATATGCACAGAGTTTTGGGCTGTCAGAATACTGTAGAACTTTTGTTGGGCACCATTGTGCTGCTGACGCATTTTCATACATGAACATTATATGCTTCCCAAATAAAGGGGAGCTTTCATCATTAATAAGAGTCCTGTTTGTCAGCAGAAAGATTATATGAAAGAAGAATGAAACTTTTACTCTTAAGAAGGTGCTGGCACCCTGTTGTCCAGACACAGCATATTTAAAAATTTTTAAGGTCATTGGGCTAGATAAAAGTTGTGAACAGGATCATGACTTTGAAACCTAGTGATGACAGCACTCATGAGTGTTCACATCTTGCTTGACTAACTATTGCATATGGGGTTAAAACAAAGGGCTAAGGATTATTTAATGTCAAATAACTGAAAATTTATTGGAGCAATGACCACAATCCAGCTCCCTGGCGAATGTCCCACCACAAGACTAGACAGTTGTGCTGGTCCTAAGATCACTTATGTCTCTAGCTCTCTCCATCCATCAAATCATTAATTATTCTCTATAAAGCCAAGTAGTTTCAAGCCTCTTCTCATAACAGGCATCACAACCTTTGTTGTTCAACATTTTGAACTCCTTTTTGGCATAGCAGAGAACTATTGTGTGGAGAATTATTAATCTGCGGAGTCTACCACACTTCACAGGAAATTGGAGCTGGGATTGAGCTGAAGAGGTGGAGTCCTTGGAACTAAAGTATGAAATAATGTTAACATTTAAATGCACACACTCTGTGGATATGCTCAGAGTCAGATATTTAAGTGGAATAGTGGTTGTGAATATAAAAATGAGTGTTCCATAAATGTCTCGTTTTGGAGTAGAGTACTAGGCTGGTCTTAAAGTCTGTGGAACTTTAATGGTCTCATTCTTGGATCCTCAAAACAGAAAAAACACACAAGATTTTCCTGCCATAAGAATGTGCAAAAATTCTTGGGTTTGATCCATTTTATTCCTGTTGAAACTAATAACAAATTTTCACTGAGTTCCATAGAACAGGGTGGATACAAAGGGTTCATATCCGTGCTGGGACACTACAAAATTAGTCTGTCCTGATGTTCAGAATTACCCCATAACTGGTGTATGTCTCACTAACTGAGTCATCACTAGCCTATTGAGGTGCCAATTAGATGTGGAGAACATTACCCCTTTCATTTTTCTAATTTATTATTTCTTTGCTATTATTGTTAATATTATTATTTTATATCAGCTCTTAATACTGATTCAGTAAGTGCTTTGCAAAACTCAGAAAGAAAATTACAGTATTTGAATTGCATAAGGATCTGAGATTCATGGCTTAGTACAAGACTGACTGATAAAAAAATGAATTTGCATAGCTTCTACCTGGATTGAGGGAAAAAGTCTTTTCATTTGACAACTGGTGTCAGTGTGAGTTTGCACAAAGCATTTTGGCCTCTAGCAGCCAAAATGTTGTTTTCCTCTCATGCCAGACCCCTGTGACTACAACAGTGCACAACTGTCACTGTGAGAAACGCAGAGAACAGAGAGTCACACTTGTTTTCTGAGTGCCAAGCTGGCAACTAACTTTGTTTGGCTCATGAGCATGTTCCTGACAACATGTGAGAGGCAGCTCCGAGCTGAGATGGCACCTGCTGTGCACAGAGAGCCAACTGCTATTCAGAAATGAACAAAGGTGTCCACTACAATTTTAAAAATACTTTGAGTAATTGGAGGGGCTTTTCTCTATTAAAGATTCACAGAAAAGATGCCTATATTAATGCTTATTATTAATAATGCTACTGTGGTATAGATTTTAAGGGGATTAAAAAACATGCTAAACTTGGGTATGACAACAAATCAAACAAGCAGTTTATAATGCCTATGAAGATGAAGAAAAAAGCAGGAAACTGGGGGGATTATTTTCCCAAAATTTGGAGTTATTATGAGAATAATAACTCCAAATCAGACTGAGTCTGATAGGCAGATCATCTTATCATCTCACTTTGCTTTCTGCCACACTCACTTTTTTTGGGAAAGTTAATTTTTGAAGAAGTTGTCACATATACTTCATCCTTTCATAATGAAGGCCTACTACAAATGTAAATATTTCACAAATTGCCAAGTTACCAGTTCCCTTTTTCATTAGTGTTACTTAAATATAGAAAATACACCAAAAAAAAAATTGTTTGGATTAAATAATATCTAATCTTCCATAATAACTATTCAATTTTTTCCCCTATAGATAGCAAATTTTCTGTAAGTCACTTCTTGGGTTTTTGCTGAATTAAAATCTTTTGTCTCTATGCCTTTGGTTTTGGAAGTCCAGGCTAATTAGAAACTTGGGATACTGTCCTATGTATTAGTTAGTTATTAAAGACACAAATAATTTTGTCTGAAAGGTATTTAAAATCAGGAATTATAACAAAATGAAACAAATTAAGTTCACGCCATATCTAAATCTGGGTTAAACTCATAAAGAATTGTCTGTCTCTCTGTACTACCTAAATAGGTGTCTGTCATCTGGACTCCTAAATTTGAATTTCTAAAACAAGGACCAAGTAACCTGCTTACATTTTTCTGGCATAGGTGTCAAAACTTAATACAATTTCAACATAGATTCAAAGCTTTTATAACAAATCTTGGTTTAGTTTGTCTCAACACCAGCAGAAGTGAATTATTTCAGACATGGCTTTATTGCAGTCTTGTGACTGCAGGATCTTGGAATATCCCTTAGAATCCTTCCTGTCTGACATCACTACCATGTTGTTTATTTCACCTCTCATCTACTTCTAAAGATAAAATTATGAATAAAGACAGTTATTTCCTTTAGATGGACTTGCGACTGTCTGCTTCTATCCTTAGAGGTAAAACATGCTTCTCTGGTTTGAAGATGGCAGATAAAATGGGCTTGAAACATGACAGAGTTTTGTGGTGATCACCACAGCTTTGCGGCATTTTTAATACTAGAGGGCAGATTCGTTTTAGAATTTTGGAGAATCTACCTGTGAGATTTACTCTGATTATAGAAGTCTATATTTCATTATGTCATAATAACATTGGATCTTGAGTCCACATGTTTGGAAAAGTTAATCTAAGTCTTTAGTATATGGAGACTTCTGTGGGGAGAAATATGGTGTTGAGTCCTGTAGTATCTTCTTCCACCCTTGACATCCATTTGATGCTAACCTGCTTTTATATTTCATTGTTCCACAAGTCCATGTTAAATCCAAATATGATGCATTTGACCTATGGCTTTTATGCATGTTTGATCCTATTTATTTGTCCTGATACCCAAAGAAGCAGCTTCGCCCCATTTCAGCTCTGCATGTTTTTAACTGACCACTGGCAAGCTGTCTATAGACGCGGTGTCCCCACTGCAAGCCCACGGCTCATCTTTTCCCATTCCTGTGTACATCTGTACCACATCCTGCATTACATCTTCTGAGAGGAGAGCAGCTATTATGCCAAGTATTTATCTACACTTCATTGTTAATAGATGCAAATTTCTTCTACAGAGAGCAAATTCAGGTTCCTGCTGCCTCTATAGAAGTGCCATCATACCGCACAAAGATAAATAAAAGCAAAACAAATTAGCTACAGACATCTGGTCAACAAGAGAAATTGTTGCCACAGCTAAATCAAGTAAAATCAAGACAGGTCTAGAATAATTTAGGCAGGGAAAATTGACAAACTTTAGTCCTGAGGCATCATAAATTTTGTGCAAAGCTTGTAGACTATTATTGTAAATGGCAGTACTGTATTATACAGATGTGTGATTGCAAACTTCACTCCATTGTTGAATAATACATTCATGAAAAAAATACCTAGAGTCCATAACACAGCACTTCATCAGTCTTGGTCCCTGTGATTTTACGTCTCATCAAAGAATGCTTAGTTTGTGACAAGTTTAATGGTAACAGTAAATATATATTTAAAGCAGAAGATTATGAAGATTATATCAAAAACATAGAAGAATCCAAGTAGAATAGGGTGTTTAAAATGAATATCTAGTAAGTGGGTTCCAAATATGGCACTACGTTTTCAGAATAAGTCTGTCATTTTACATCAGAAAAATATTTGACCTGCCAATTTATTTTCTACTATTTATTTAATGATTTAAGAGCAACATTTGTATGACTCAACTGCACAGGTAACAAATTTTCTGTCCCATGTGCATTTTTGGTATTTCTGAGGGGGGTTTTTCAAAACCTTTTTCCAAATCTGATCTGAATAGAAACAAAATTTATTCAACATCTAACAAATGAACGAGTATTTTAGGGGGTAATAAAACTGCTTACTTTTAATAATTTAAAACTACTTGACCTCATTTCATCTTCTAGTTGGATGTAGTTTTAGTTTCAAAGTTAAAGATTAGTTTTATTTGAATATCAAAATTAAGTGCAATGTTCCTGAACTTAAATATAAGAAAGATATTGTGAATTGAGGGAAATGAAAACCAACCAGGTTTGGCTGGCAGTTGATTTAATGATTTAGATAATTTCTGATCAGTCTAGTTTACTTATGAATTTCGTTGTAAAGAGTTCACTATGAGAATGAAGATCATTTGACTCTTTTAAAATTGTATGTTCTGTTTGTAGATGCACCTGGCAGCCTTCCAATGGAATTCAGAATAATAGGTGCTTTCTATGAGAGATAGAGACTACCAGATCCAATTTCAGTCCCTTTTACAGAAGATAGCCTACTAAGGCAAAGAGAAGCACTAAGTTGCAGCCAGCTATACATAAAGTGTTCTGTACCACAGTCACTGCTGAGATGAGCAGAGTAATAGCACTGGTTTCATTAGAAATACTCACGCACATGAGTTGAAAAATGTAACAGCCCAATGCTTTTAGCTGAGTAAATTTGAAATATAGTTGAATAATTATATCTGTATCTGGACTTCTCACAAAATGAGTGCTGTTAGACACTCTTCAATGAGTATGAACCATTGTAGTTCACTAGATATTAATGATTCTTCTCCTATTTTACATCACTTTAGGACAATCTCTTGGACCAATTATAAAAGAAATTACAGAGTCACAGCTTGGGAAGGACAAAGGGATTAAATAAAATGACAGCTAGTATGGAAAGTGACAATCAAGGTATAACTAACTCTTCTTAGACTCTTAGCTCTTAAAGCTTTTTCTTCTTTTGCTTTGGATGAAATTTCAAAGAAAAACTCTAACTACTTGCTTTAAACCAAGTTCATACTAGTACAATGCAATGCTGCAAGAGCAACCATTTTGATAGCAAGCAAAGTAGTTAAAGATTTCACTAAGTCTTAACATTTGACACTTCTATTTCATGCAAAAAAGCCTTTCACTCAAGAGTACTGGCTAAGAAATTTCCACAAATTTTTAAGCTCATATTTTAAAGACTTTGTGTTTCTTTTCTTATGCATTATTGTAAACTATAACAAAAAGGTTTAAAATAAATCACCTCGTTAATTGGTTACATTTACTGGATTTTATATTCTCAGTGTAATATTAATATTTGCTTTATTTGCTGATTTGTTAATATCAACTAGAAGTATTGGAGTTTTATGTTTGAATCAACTTTTCTAATAAAACAGGTCATTATAAACACAAAGAGAAATGGTTCCTCTTGAGTAAATGTGCAACAGGAGGATTATATGGAGAAAGTAGTAGAAGGCAAGTTATTGTGAGCTAGAAGCAAGTGATCCTGATGAAAAATTCTGTTCTAAAATTAAGGATTTACTTACTTAGATTATACCCACTTTTTACTCCGTAATAAGAAGGGTGATGTACCATTTAGATCTTACTATTTAGATTTTTTTTTTTTTAAGCAGTCTTATCTTCTTTCTTTTCTTATACATTGACTACTCATTTTACTCCATTGGGAAAATTATATGCAAAAATTATTATGTCAAAGATTTGGATAATTTCCCTTTTTTTTTTCATGGCACATTATGAACCATATTTTCCTAGATAAAATATCCATTTTTTACTTTAAAATATCAGTACAGTCTGGCTTGTGTGGACATAGATTCACATTCCCAGTCCATCAGAATACCTATATTCCTTTTTTCCCAAGCTGTTCACTCATTGGCAGAATTGCTCTACCATACAAGATCTGAGAGATATAGACCATCTTCTGTGTGATAAGAAGAATGAATATAAGAAAGGGTATATAGAACAGCACCAACTCTACATCTTCTTCTGCAGATGTTTTGGTGACAGAGCCATTGAGAAGTGCTTTTTCACCTTAAGAGTCTACTGTTGGGGGAATGCAAGGTAATTTTATACATCTATACATACATGGACCCAGGTGTCAAATGCTGAAAAGCTCTGCTTAGGCCTCCTGTTAATGCTGAAGTTGAGATACCTGCATGTGCTAAAAAGAGCATTCATCTTTATTATTTTTAGTCTATATTTCTTTTTCCTGCATTTTTTTCTTAATGCTAGTGCAAATTTTTCCAGGAAGTTGGTCTTTTTATGACTTGATTATACCCAAACCTGGTGGTTGCTCATTTTATTTTATGTATCTTTTGTGCTTTATCTTTATGTTTTGAAAAAAGAAGAAAGATTCAAACCTCTGAGCCAGGGAACAGATCGACAGGCGCTGCTGTTGTTGTCAGCCATTTTCAAACAGCAGGGCAGGACAGAATTATTAGACTCAGGATGACTGAAGTGATTGTGCCTTACATTCAGTCGTTTTTTGACCTCTCTGTTTTTTTCTAGTCTCTCCTTTTATCAAAGCCTGCTAGATGACTGCAGCTGTATGATCTTCTCCCACTATGTTCTTGCAAAATAGCTTGACATGTGTTCACTCTTCTCCTACTTCTCTCTCCCTTTGTTATGTGTCTGCAGATTTTTGTCTTGTATCTTTTCCTTTTTCCTGGACTCTTTTTTTTTCTAATTTTATGTCCCCTTTTTCTTCCTCCTTTTCCTTTGTATAACAAATGCAAGAAGTGAATAGCCTTTGTTAGAGCAACAGGATGAAAGCTCTCAAGATACTGCTTAATAAAAAAAAAGGGAAAAAAGTGAAACAGCAAGCAAACAAACAACCCACTCTTATTTTTCAACCCACCCATGCAAAAAAAAAAAAAACCCTCCCCTACACCACCCACATCCTAAGGACTCACCTTGCATACACTTTACATCTTGGATACTTATGTGGAAGGGAGGCTGAACAATGAAAGTACAGGCCCACTGCTGAGTCATTTGATCCACATAAATCCTTAGGATCCAATAGGCTCCATCCAAAGTGCTGAAAGAGATGGCCAACATCCTTTCTTTCATCTTTGAATGGTTGTTGTGGAGTTCAACTGGAGAAAGGTAAAGGCCACACACATCTTCAAAAAGAAAGAAAAAAATCAATCAACCCATGGTTGCCTGACTTTAATACTCGTGGGTCCTCGTGGACCCCATTTTTGGGCACACACAGGAGATTATTCGAATCAGAAACCTTGAATTTACTACTGAAGTGTTAACAATGTCTGAACAGCCTGATTTCCTTCTGTGATCAAATGCTGAAATATCTGGGTCAGAGAAAATTGTGGCCATTTATTTATTTGGACTTCAGCAAAGTTTTTGACATTATCTGTCACTGTGTTTCTGTATCCCAGTTTGGATGCTATGGACGGGTACAAAAAAAGGGTGGATTACCAGGTGTGGATGGGTGTACTTGGTAGGGTGTATTCTAACGGAAGCCTGGCGTCAAGCAGAATATCACATAAGTCTGTCCTGAGACTGGTCCTTTTAATATTTTTTATTATTAAATCTTAATTTTAGAAATTTTAATAATTTTTAAATTCTCAAAAATAATTTAACATGATTTTTCAATAGACTGAAACAGGCGATGAAGGACAGTATGGGTCATTCCCCCACAATTTGGAGTCATCTGCAAACTAAAAATGACTGTTCTTCCTTCTAAACCAAAAGATGACTTATAGTCATCTTAAGGAAAATGCTGCTAGCTAGAGGGACCTAGACAGGCTGTAGGAACAGGCCAGCAGGAAAATTATAGAGTTCAACAGGGCAAAGGTCAAGCAAAGCCCCTGGGCAGAAAACACCCATGCAAGTCACACAAAAGCAGTGTAATTTTGTTATACTGTGTAATGGACAGCCACACTAACAGGAGTGTGACAGTTCCAATAATATAATTTCAACTTACCTAAAATGAAATTTGATTTCACACATAGAAGCTCCTCTTGCACTGTTAAAATATATCATCTAATAGATACACATAAATAAGATGAGAGGAAAGGTATTTTAAAAATCATACTAAAGGTTTTCTTACATATAAAATACAGAAATAAATATATTGTTACATAAGCTAGTTTATTATTTAGGAATATAGGTGGTTTTTTTTGTGGTTTTGGGTTTTTTTGGGAGGGGGGTGGCTTTTTTTCTAAATCTTCCCTAATTCAGAAGAATACTGGTAGTAATATGGTCTTAGGAAGTTTTGTGAAACTTTATTTTCATAAACCACTATTATAAAAGTCTTCAGGCACTACTACAGGAACTATAAAAAACTCCACTTTCTCGAGAATTCAAATGTTCACGCTCTGTTTTCTGTAATCTGAAGTGTTAAAAAATAAAATTAAAAATATTTTACATCTCTATGTAAAAATATTGTGAGAGACTGGATGTCAGACAAGACCCTTCCTGAGTAAATATGAATAACTTTTTCTTTCAGCCATGTACACAGATTTACAGAGTAATATAGAACGGTAAATTTTCATGAGGAGGAAAAGTTCAGTTTATGAAATGGTACAAAAAAATCAGTGGAAGCACAACAATATTTCTCATGTGTGTTAGAGAAAGAAAACTTTTTTTCATTTCTTCTCATAACTGGAGAGACATAGAAAAGAGTAGGAGTTGTGTTTCTATATGGGACCATTGGGAGGTGATTTTGTTTTTTTTCTGTTGCATCTTTCTTTCCCCTCTGCTGCCCACATATTTCACAGAAGCATAAATCAAGTCAACACACATGCACACCTGTTCTGGATTTACAAGCATCTGGTATGTAAGAAACTTGTTTTGGTGAAAATCTGTAAGCTCCATTGGAGCAAACTGGAAAAAAGGAAAAAAACACAAACAGAAAACAGAAACAAAACCAAAAAAAAAAAACCCACCCCAAAATGACAGGTCATAAATCTTGTCTATGGGCATCTGTTTTTAAAAGAAACTTTATATTTCTCTTCTATCATAGTCTGAAACTATTAAGAAATTAGTCATGCCAAAATTTTAAAAATTAAATTCAGGCTTTAAACCCTAATATCAATGGTTTATAGCTAAAAGATAGATGGTGCTTTGAATAGCTTCTCTACAGTTTTTTTACACCCCAGAGAACTTATTCTTAAAGATTTATTCATAACTAGGCCATACTCCAGAAGGTAAACTATCTTTGACCTTTGCATTATTTAGGCAGTAGAAGCCCTTAAGTCTTTCTTAATGTACCATCAGAAATTAGCAGTTTTTAGCCTACTTCACACAAAATTGGCAGCTGTTTAACATCTTTTTAGTTCTTTGCAACATAGATTTTATGACTCTTGATGAAGGCTTTTTTTTGGAGCTAAAATCATTATTTCTGATTGAAAACGCTGTTGATGCCCTTAAAGCCATTAATAGATTGGCTTTGAAAATCCTATTTCAACCATTGGAACCGACTGCTCATATGAGTGGTGGAGCCGCCATCTCTAGAAGTGTTTAAAAGATATATACACATGACAATTATGGCGATGGATTAGTGGTGGACTTGGCAGTGCTGGGTTAATTCTTGAACACAATGATCTTAATTGTCTTTTTCAACTTAAATGATTCTACAACTCTGTTATTCCTCTGTATTGTACTTCAGCAGACTTCATGTTAAATATATTGGAATGATTCTTATCTCCCAGGATTATTATGTTGGTTTTCCGAAGAAATTTTGATATTTTGCATGAAGAATAGGGACAAATATCCAGCCATTGGTCTAAACAACAATGGCTCCTTATATAATTCTCTGGAACCATTAAGAGAAGTAATTTAAGTGTTGCTGTTAACAATCAGAAATTCTTCTCGTGCTCCTTCTTTCATACATAATGATGTATCTTACATAATAGTGGGCTACTCTTTTGTGAAGAGTGGGTGGAAGGGAATCAGGGAAGAACCTAAAAGATATGCTGAAGAAAGCTCCATTGTTATGAGCAACTACTAGGGATGTAAAATGATCAGAGAGTGATAAAGAAAATAGTATTATCTTTGCTCAGATTATGAGGCCCATTCTGTTTCTTTCCCTTGATGATCAGCTCAGGTCCTTCTACAGGCCATGAGCTGGAAGATGGTAAGCAAGGATCATTTAAAACTTCAGGGTACTTGCTCTTAATGGCTGTGGATTTCGGTTCCACAGCAAGTAGGCTAGATCCATAATACCCAAATCTGATCTTTTTCCCCTTCTTGATCAGTGAACAAGTGTTTTTAGATAAAGGCTAGAGAAACTTAAAGAGGTGAATAAAACTCATGATAATGCTTAACTGTACTTTGAATACTGGTAACAAAAAGACTCAGGTAGGCCCTGGTACTATGACAGGTGCTTGCTTGGAAGACTGAAATTGAGCAAGAGGGTTAGTAAGCCTTTTAATCACATAGCTCTAGTATCCAAACTGATTAATGAAGATTTTCTTCCACTTAAATCACAATTACTTGGGGTGATTAGAATATTGCATTGCCATCTGGTGTCAAAAGAATGAGAAACAGGAAAATTAAAACGTTTTTTGAAGATGCTTCTCCTGGTAAAACAGCACCATGTTTACAGATAGAGAGAACATGTCTGACTACAGAAGAGGTCACAGGACCCATGAATATTACCAAATTATTACAGGCTTTTCATCTGTATCTTTATTGGATTTAGGTGGCCAGGTTTTGGTAGTCGAGGCTGCAGGGGTGGCTTCTGTGAGAAGCTGCCAGAAACTTCCTCCATGTCTGACAGAGCCAATGCCAGCTGTCTCCAGGACAGACCCACACTGGCCAAGGCTGTGCCTGGTGGAGAAGGTAGTGCGTCTGTGATAACACTTTTATGAAGTAAATAAAAAGTCATTACACAGACATAGTTGTTCTCAGAGACGATAGGAATGAGAATATGTAAGAGAAACAACTTCTGAACACACCAAGATCAGTGGAGAAAGAGGGGCAGGAGGGGCTCTGGGCACTGGAGCACAGATTCCTCTGCAGCCCGTGATGCAGACCATGGTGAGGCAGCTGTGCTCTCTCTAGAGGACCATGGGGATGCAGACATCCACCTACAGCCAATGGAGAATGCAGAATCTGAGAGACTGCACCCTGTGGTGAGGGACTCATGCTGGAGCAGATTATGAAGAGAAGTGTGAAGGATTTATGCTGGAGAAGTTGATGGAGAACTGTCTCCTTTGGCAAGGACCCCATGCTAGAGCAGGACATGGACTCCTCTCCCCGAAAAGCAGCAGGAACAACGTGTGATTAACTCACCATAACCCCATCCCCCCATCTCCCTACACCACTGGCTGGGAGGAGATAGAGCTACAAAGGAGGGAGGTAGTGGACTGTTTTTAAGACTTGTTTTACTTCTCCTTATCCTGCTCTGATTTTGATTCGCAATAAATTAAATTAATTTCCCCAAATCAAGTCTGTCTCTGACAGTAATTGATGGGCAATCTGTCCCTGTCCTTTAAAGCAATTAACAAACCTTTTGCTGTGTTTTCTGTCCCTATTCCAGTTAGATAGAACTGGGGGGGGGGGCGGCACCTGGCATCCAGTCAGGGTCATCTCATCACAGTTTCATA
>VXBN01013852.1:149072-159436 GCA_013397395.1 Sinosuthora webbiana | reverse complement strand
TATAAGCTGCACTGCTCTTCCAAATTTTTTTTTTTTTAATTTTTTTTTTATTTTTTTATTTCAGACTACTGTATAACTCTCAATTTAGTAAAAATCCTACTTTCATACTGTATACAATGTGTCATATCAGTTCTTTGAACATTGGAAGTTATTAATCATAGATTATTATAAATTGTGTAATGAAGAGTACATTTAAAGTATGTGAGAGATTTAAAAGTCACAATTGCCTCAAAAACTGTTAAGGCCACAGAAGGAGCTTGCCATAAGACAAGCCACCACAGCAGGTGGCTATTTCCTTCTATCTCTTTTTCTCTCACATTTACTGTTAAACAAAATATGTACCATTGACTTTTTCATAAGGTCTCATTTGCACCTAATTTGGGCTGAGGCATCTCTCAAAACTTGATAATATGAATGTATCAAAAGCTTTTTTTAATAAAGTAAAAAATTATGTCTTTTATTTTACTCTGCACTGATGCTCACTAATATAGCAATATAAAGGATAAGGATCAAAATCAATTTTCTTTTAAAGGTTTTTTTTTTTTTTTCTTTCATCATAATAGAGACCTAATTCCATATTAATTTACATAAATGAGTCATTCCTATGACACTATCTAAAAATGCATACCTTGAATGTAAATAGTGCTGTATCTGACCCAGATGTCTTCCTCCTACCTTCAGTATGGACACATTACTGTATACACAGCTGTATCATATACATGTAAGCAAAACCTATCTAAAACGATGTACTTGTGCATAGACTACCTAGGAGTATGGTTATGGATATTTGTATTATAATATCTTGTGCACGCTTGGCTTTTTGGATTAAAAAAGCGCCTTGTGGTCCCAGGGAAGACTGAGGTTCATTCCACTGACTGCAGCTCATAAAGATGTAGATACTTACCCAAAACATCTCTATATATCTTTATGTACAGGTGCAGATGGCCGTGCAGCTCAGTTATTCCTGCTCCAAGACAAGCTGATGCAAGCTGTTTGTAACCTGGAGTGGCGCAATAAAGGCAGCACACAGTGCTGAGTCAGAGCCCCAGATCACAAGCCATAGCAGTACATTTGAACAGCTTCCAGCCACCTCTGAGCATAAGCAGAGCAGATGCACAGATGTTTGCAACTGTCTGCCTGGATATGACCCCAAAAATTAGTTCTCCATTATAATTTTGTAGCATTAGTATTGTAGGCTCACATTCTCCAATAATTAGAGGTTTTAGCAGTTTAGTTTGCTCTTAAAATCTGCCAAGACCAGCTTGGATTGCTGTTCTCTTATAAACGAGTACTTGAGAAAATTCTGTCTCTAGTAAATGTACAAAATAATAATAGCTATATAGAATCCAATAATTTAGAAGTTTTTAGTGGGTGTGTGGCTAAAGTAAATGAAAGGAGATAAAGGGCTGGACCAGCTGTAGTGGGTTGACCCTCTCTGTGTTCCAGGCATCCACCAAATCCTATCACTCCCCTCCACAGCTGGACAAGGGAGAGAAAATATAATGGAGGGTTGATGGGTTGAGATATGGGCAGAGAGAGATCAAAAATGCCACCACGGGCTAAAGAGACTTTAAATAGGGATATTACTTGAAGTTTTTATTACTGAAATCGGAGCAGAATAATGAGAAGCAAAATAAGACCTTGAGAACACCTCACCCCACCCCTTCCTCCTTCCCAGCTTCACCTCCTCCCCCCCAGCAGCAAAGGGAAACAGTGAATGGGGGTTATGGTCAGTTGTTTCTGCTGCTGCTCAGGGAAAAAGGTCTTTCCCCTGCTCCAATGTGAGTCCATCCCGCAGGCAATTATTCTCCACAAACTGCGCTTTTACACAGGGTATGCAGTCCTTCAGGCATAGCCTGCTCTAGCCTGAGCCCCCACAGGGTAACAAGTCCTACCAGGAGAACTGCTGGAGAGTGGGCTCCTCTCTCCACAAGTCAGCAGGTCCCTGCCAGTAGCCTGCTCCAGCAGAGGCCCCTCACAGGGTCACAATCTTATCTCAGACATCCATCTGTTCTGGCTTGGGTTTCCTCCATGGGCTGCAGGTGGATCTCTGCATCTCCATTGATCTCCATGGGCTGTAGGGGCGCAGCTACCTCACCATGGTCTGTACCACAGAGTGCAGGGGAATCTCTGCTGCAGTGCCTGGAGCACTTCCTCTCCCTCCTTCTCCACTGACCTAGGTTTGTATAGTGCTGTTCCTCTTACATATTGTCACCCCGGTCTTCTCTGGAAGCAATTACAACTGCACAACCACATTTGTTTGTTTTTTTTTTCCCTCTCAGATATGTTATCACAGAGGTGTTACCACCGTTTCTGATTGCCTTGGCCCTGGCCAGGGGCACATCTGTCTTGAGNCAGATATGTTATCACAGAGGTGTTTTGCCTTGGCCCTGGCCAGGGGGACATCTGTCTTGACGGTGGTTGGCATTGGCTTTGCTGGACATAGAGGAAGTTTCCAGCAGCTTCTCACAAAAGCCACCTCTGTAGCCCTCCACTTCCAAAACCTGGCCATGTTAACCTAATACACCTTAGTAAGAGATTTCAACAACAAAAAAAACTACTGAAAAAAGAAGAGACAAACTCTTCCTCACGTCCTCTGGAAAAAATCATGATGGGCTTAAACTGCAACAGAAGAGATTTAGACCTGTCATTAGTAATAGCTTTTTAATAGCAAAGACAGACTAGGGCTGTAACAGATTGGCTAAGGGACTGGGAATCTCTTTCTTTTAGCCATTATTATAGAGATGTTAGACAAGTATCTCACAAGCACTTTCAAGATACAGCTGATCCTGCACTGAAGCAGAAAAAAATTACTGATTTGTTGAGCTAACCTCTTTCATCTCAAATCTAGGCTTTTGAGTCACAGATCTAAAGTAAAGCAGATAGAATAGTCACTGATAAAGACTTACAGCCTGTGTCAAACTTACCTTATGAATCATACTCTTCTTGGAGAGTTCTAAAGATTCATTTGTGATGGTAGAGTTACTGTCAATGAACTGAGATGCTCAATCCATTTTATATAGATTCTCATCATCCTGATCACCATCTGTACCCCTCAAAAAACCTGAAACATGTTCTCTAGTATTGTCAGTCTTACTCAGCTTGTTTTTCACCTTCCTGCTGCTTCTGAAGGTGAAATGGAAGAGGAGAAAAAAGGATTGCGAAAACCCAGTACTGTGTTTTATCAGAGGGGGAATTTTTCTTTGTATTGTATTGATGAATGATGTATTGGCTATAATTTTGAAATTAACTTAATCATGAGTACATACAAAAGCTGAAGGTTCTAAAAGTTTTGGAAATTTGTGGTAAAACTAGATTTCAGGAAAAAAAGCTTCTTTGACAATACTGAAACGTTTCACAGAACCAGATAGCATTTAGCCTGCGTGACAGTTTTCTGCCTGATTGCCCAGTAAAAAATAGGTCAGCAACTCTTATTTTTATTGTTGTATGTTGACTAATCCATTACTTAATATTGTCTTGGAATGAAGTTACCAATGCTTCAGGCTTAGCAGCCTTACAGTAAGAAACCCTGACCTGTGAACGACCTGGAATTCAGTGTTTCCTGGCTCCTTTTCATGGACTCAGCAGTCAGTTTGGCAATAAGGTAGGGGTTGAAGAAGACTTCCAATTTCACTACTGTGAATTCACTAACCGTGGTGTTAGAAATGCAAATGACTAGTTTCTTTCAGAGCATGTCAGACCAAGTAGATATCAGACAAGGCAGGGTTTGTGGCTTTCCCTCTGTAGCTCATTGGAAAGGAGATCTGCTTCTGTCATGCTTTATATTTAAATTATTATCAAAGGGGGTAAGATAAACTTATTTTTTATGCATAGGAATTATATTTCTTTTAATATGCACAGAATTCTTCACAGAATTTATTGTTTATTGAACATCCTCTCTCACTGCCATATGCATAGAACTACATCTCTGTGTCATTATTTTCTAATGGCATCAGAAAGATAGAAGCCCTCTGAATGATTTGCTGTCATTCTTATCTTCACCTATATCTCCAAGAACAATATGCAAATAATTCCTTCCTAGCTTCTAGAACATCTTTAATTCTTCTCAGTGTTTTTATGCCATCTACAGGTCTCTTCAAACCACTGAATGCTTTTTTTTTTTTTTTTTCCTATAAGGCTTGATGGCAGACAGCTTTTTTTTCAAATCAGTTTTAATTATTTTGTAAATTTACACACCACTTAAATAAACATTTCTGTAAGTTACTTATTAATTGTAAAATCCAGATCAAAGAAGTCAGTTGAAATGGCATGAAAACTTCAAAAGCCCTGAATTTTTCCATTTTTTTCCCTGTACAATAATTTTTGGTGGCTTATGATAAAAAACCCCTTTGTCTTAGATGTTTATTTCAATGTTTCAACTTAAATGTTTCAATTTCAATAAAATGGTAAATTTTTTTGAAAGAGCTAATTGTGAAAACTAATGTTTCAAGAAAAAAAAAACTTTAAAAATGTAGTCCAATAAATATTATAATTTTATCTACAATATGTATAGCCTAAGTGCTATTTTTATTTAAGAATTATTAGAAAAAGAAAAAAAAATGTTTTTTTTTCAAACAAAAATGTGATTGAGGTTAATTTTATAGTCAGAGGGATACAATAAACATGTTCTCTTCAATATACTTTGTTTACCAAAATGCCCCACAGTCTAATTCTAAACATGAACAGACAAGTTGTGGTGACAAGATGTAGGGTGGAAATATAGTACGAGGAAACACAGAGATTTGTGACAACAGGATTACATGCTTTTGCTGAAAAAGATATGGCCTTTCAATCACTTTTGTGCCATGTACAGTTAAGGAATCCACTGATGAGAATTCTACCTGTGCTGCCAAGGACAGGACTTAACTCTAGAGCCTTCTTCAATGAGGTTCATTGTGCTCTGTATAGATAAGGCAAACCACTTAACACTGACAAAAAAGTGTCACAGAGAACATTCAGACATGAGTACAAATAAATGAATGCATGAAAAATCAAAAATAAAAGAGAAATCCAAGTATCTGAATCTAGATGGAGACTAATCTATGTTACAAATATTCAAGTAAGACATATTAGGATGTAAAATATGCTGAAAAGAATTTTTACTGAGATACAATCTTTCCTACAAGCAGAACTTAACCTGTCTTGTTTTCTCTTTGTGTTCATCTGTACCAAGAAAAGAAAAAACCTTTTATTTAACCACTAAATACTTCTTTTTTAACACTATATAATGTCATTCCTTTCTGCTAACTGAGGGAGAAGTGTTGAAGTGACCTTATTTCCAGATTAGATTAGATTTATGACATGTTTTCCAGCTAAAGAGAAATGAGAGTTAAAAATACAATTACAGCTATACAAACTTTGATTCAGTGATGTGAACAAAGTGATGCACTTCATTTATAAGAGGTAAACAATAATATAATTTATTTTAAAAATGACCAAATTAATAAAGTTTAGTGGTAAATATGACAGTGATTTAACAACATTCAATGACTAGGTTTTGTGAGACATAATTAGGACTTGATTTGAAAAGAGTTTTCAGATATGTAGTCCAGCTTCAGATGTGAATATATTTATATACCTATAGCCGAAAAAATCATGGAAGAAACTTAGGTGATGGAGTTTGTTAATTTGACAGAGAATAATAATTTTATGCAGTTATTTAATTATGTATTGACCTATTAGGTATCAGGGTCAATCAGGTATCACAGTGTCCTTCTTACGATATGCATCCTCATCATAAACACGTACACGTTTATCCATTAAAAAAATAGTACTGATTTCCTGCTCTTTTTGCACTTTTAGCCATGTAAGGACTATATTTTACCATTCTAAACATCATATTGCTCATGTGAGAAGGATTGCCTAAAATAAAGTGAAAACCTTAAAAAAAACCCAAAAACTTTAAAAAATATTTTTTAACAAAGCTATTTTTCATGTATTGCATCCAGTCCAAAGTTTTAGCAGTTGAATCTTAGTCAACAAAAGCATTTTGTTGACTAAAAGTCAACTTCTGCATTTTACTGATAATGAAGAACCTCAGGAAAAGGTTGTTTTGAAGATGTGAAAATGAGATGGAGATGAGAACAGGGCCAGGAGAGAACCACTTCTGTTTGCAGTTTCTCATCACCACAGTTTTCTTGTGTGCATTGGGAGCTTCTACTAGAAACATGATGAAGCACTGCCAAAGCTGCCCTAAATTTAAATTACCCCATCAGTTTAGTAGTCACCAGATCACCAAAATAACATACAGTCACATACAAAATAACTGCCTAGGAAATAGAAGCAAGTATTTCTTGTCTCATTGAATGGTTTTTGGAAGAGTTTTTAAACTGCTCATGCCTATTCTGTCAACTATATTAGAAGGAATCAAATTACTGTATTACCTTTACTGCTTTTGTTTTTTTCTTCTCTGCTTCAAAATGTTATGGACAATTTAGTACACTGTAGGTCCTTTCTTTTTGGTTGATCTTAGGATCTTCTCTTATGAAAGTCTTGTGCACCCAAGTTGAAAAACTTCAGTATCCTGTTCTAGAAGGGCTGAATATTTAAGGCAGAGGAAGCAAGTGCTGGGTTATGAAGACAGTTCAGTGATATAACTGTTAAAATCTTTTTAATTTAATTGTAGATCTGAACTGGAATATATACTGAAATCTACTTCATTTGAACAATGTCCTGCTACTATCTGCAACCTTTCCGGTCATTTCTAGTTCTACCACATGTATGCATACGGCCTTTATGAAGTAATTTTTAAGTTAATGACTTTAAACACTTATGTTCTTTTTGCCTAAAATCCTGGAATTCAAGTTATTGAAACTCTGAAGACTGTATGTGATTTTAGGAACATAACTGAACCAAAGACTATCATTGAAGCATTTTAAGCTTGTAAGAACATTCTGTTGTGTGTGATGTGTATTTTTGAAGGGGAGCATACTATTAGCATAATCCTGCAGGGAGAAATATTTCTGTGAGTTTTTGAATACCTCTTTACCTAACATAGGATAGGGAGGAAAAGAAAAACTTAGTAAGAAAAGCCTTCTATGGGAATTCAAGAAAAAAAAGTTTAAAAAGAAATGACATCTTGCTATGCAGAGTAGAATAATCTAACAGTTATTTGCCACTTTTAAGGTTGACTAGTTGTGACCTGTGACTTGACTAGCTGTGGTAAAATAGTACATGGGAATCACACAGAATAATATTTATGGCACATTTAGTATAATCTGAAATTCTAGGTGAAGACAAAGGTCTTCTGAAATGCTTTAGGTAGCTAAAATGAGATATAGAAAAAAAATTATCACAGACACACAAATTATCAGGGGCTTCACCAATAAAAACACTATCCTGTTTCACTGATATCAATTACAGTACAATTTAAAGATCAAAACTAGTAATTCATTCAGGGGGCACACTATGGATGAAAAATCAGGAGAAATATGTAATCATACTAAAATAATTCAATCAATAGAAGAGCTAATATAATATGTGAAATGGGTTTTTGTATGTTTTTAAACAAGATTCACAATCAGAGACATATTGAAAGAATTCCAGTCTGCTTCAGAGTGCACAGTAACAAATTCTTGTCAAAGTCTTTTAAGGTCTATTCACCAATGCAAGGCAAGATGTGGAACCACAGTCTTTATATGACGGGTTTATATAGGGTTGTTTGTTATTTGATAATTGTAGGAGTTTTTTCCCCAGGGTAGGTAACTATCTCAAAAAATATAGTCATATTTTTAAGTTGTTTTATGTTGCTCATGAATTTTAATTAACATTAATGTGAATAAGATTATATGTTTTAGGTTAGTATTACAGAAAGAAAACTCTTATCTATATCATGTATTTCTTTTTATGTGGTTAGGAACATGGGAGCTAATGTTGCAGTTATTTTTGTAAACATTTCAGTAAAAGGAAAAAAATATTGCCTTTTCTCATTTTCAGATAATTGGAATTTTAGCAGTCTGCAATATCTAGAACTATTGCTACCTTCTAGTATCTTTCCTTGCCATTTTGTTGCTTTACTGAATGGTAATGCACATGCCTGAGTAATAATGCCATGTGCTATATTGATTCAATGTACTATAACTGCCAAGATGATTGAAATGCAGTCTCCAATGGTCCTTGCCAGCACATATATTGGGATTATGATTTGCATTTATTCCCATGGGTTTTGATAATTGTCTGTATCTGTATGCCCTTTGAGAATTATGTACTTTAAATCTCTAAGTAGAAGAAATCTGTGTAGGTGATGAACCATTTTATTCATAGCCCTGTGGGAATCCATAAACATAATTTGTCCTCTCTTGTCAGTTCATTGGCTCCTAAGTACAACTTTCTATGGCTTCCTTCCAGGTCACAACATATTTTGTGAGAAAATTAAAAAACAAAATGCAATGAAGTTTGAAACATCAGTTTAAAAATCACATTCTGAATCAGGGCTGTAAATAACAGTTTGAAGTCCTCTGTAGCATGGTTGCTGTAAAAAGAAAGAAAACTTTTGTCATTTATTCTTCTGCAGCAGTCAGCTGGAAATGTTACAAGTGTTTGATGAGGCAGTAAATTCAGCTTCACATGACATCAGAGTTCCCTATTTCATATTTTTAATTAATTTCTGTTTTGCTGTGTTTCTCTCAATTAATATATACATCTGGTTTCTGCTCCTTGTAGTCTATTAAACTAAGTTGATCAGTAAATATCCTGTCCCGGTGGAGATTTGTTGTTATCTTCAAAAGGGGGTGTTTATGTACATGTACATAGACATGACTGTCTGTCCTTATGTGTGTACATATATATAAATATCTATTGATATATACACTTTCTTTGACATAAATTTGCCACCTATTTCCTTATTATATCTAGCAACTCATGAAGCAAATGGAATTTAAAGCACCAGTAGAACCATGGCTTTACTCAAGACAAGGAGAAAATTCTCTGTGGTCACTATAGGGAAAGGGTGTGCTATGGCTGAATTTTCTTCATATCATTTTAGATCAAACTGTGTTAATGTTGCTGATTTGTGATCTATTATAAGCACAGTCTAACCAGAAATATTTGTGTAACTTTGATCTTGAAAAGATGCACTGGTATTCCTTCATGGATAAAATCCCTCATTTGAAAGTTTCTTGATTTTTTTTTTTGTTTTAAATTATTTTTTATTTTTTAGCTGGTTATAGAGTAGAATAATCTCATAAGACCTATATCTCACAAAACTTGTTCTAAATAGCGATAAAATTGATTGCATAAACCAAAACTGTCTAAGAAAATCAGACTTTATGAATTATTCTTACATGATGTGTCCATTTGTGTAAAAATGCAGATGTAGAAATTTGTGTCTGTTAGAACATTTGAAGCCATATGGATCCCCATGATGCATTACACTTGCTGAAAAATGTACCTGTATATGGGAACTTTGCTTAGAGGGCAGATTTTGCTATTATTGTCTAGCACAGAAAAATTTAACTGACTTTGGTACTTTGCTTTAGCTGCATGGATTTGTACTGACTTAAGCATGAGCCGTGTACTCCAGATCTGTGGACAAAAGATCAAGTCTTGTGAAATTATGAGAAAAATGTGTTCTTTTTTTAGGAAAAAAAAAATTCAGGTTTAGCTATATGAGAAGGGACTGAGACCTGTATCTATTTGAATAATATTTGTGCTGCTGGTCCTTTCAAACCCTGAACAATTTTCCACAGTATCAACCAGTGTTCCACAGAGGTTATTTTTTTCTTCTATTGTACCACATTGCTTACATCCTCATTGCATATCATCTTGTTCTTCAGAAATAATTGAATAGCCACACTTTGTAACATGCTTACATTTATCATATTTATAAAGGATCAATAATTGTGTTTTGTATATAGGAAAATTTTTTGATAGCAACATCTGTTGCTGTAGAATAAGATATTGTAGGTTGTTAATAATCTTAATAACTGTAAAGGTGAGATTGGATTTCACAGACTTTAAGCAGGCATCACTATCCTGTTCACAAGGAAACTACTTCTGTGAGACTCCTTTAGAGTTATGAAGACATTGACAAATGATTGCAGATGTTAATTGTAGAATATTTTTGTTCAAAGAAAATATTGTTGGTTAGTCTCTTAAAACTTGGGTGAAATTTGACAGTTTTATCAGTGAGTTCAAAATCTTTCCACATGACTTTTCAAAATCAAAGTCATGTGGAAACTTGTGGTATTTTTTTCATTTGTTTTTCTTTTCTTCTGCAAGAATCAGTTAGTCCTTTGTTCATTACCCTCTTTAAGAAAAGTCGTTCAAGGTTTTCACTTCCACACAACAATATTTATTTATTTATTTTCAGTAACAAGAAATTGAAACTGAACAATTTAAGGCAAAAATCAAGCTTTTTTTTTTTT
>VXBN01013852.1:99435-124019 GCA_013397395.1 Sinosuthora webbiana | reverse complement strand
CCCCCTTTTTTTTTTTTTTTTTTTTTTTTTTTTCTGGTTAACAGGAGATTGTGCATATTAATTTTGACTTTAGCTTTAGCCTGATAACCTGGAATTGATAAGCTGGAACAACACAGGGATCTTGTTTGAAACATCCACCTTTTACCAAACGCCTGACAGTGCAACTTTTTCATCACAACCAAGGAGAAATTACCCATCAGCTTATGCTGGGATCTTCAAAGTCCTCTAATGGGTGCAGTTTAGTGTAGTGAAGTTTCTTTCATGTGGTTTCTCTGTTGGTTTTGTTTTTTTATATTTCTGAATGTCAAAGCA
Source organism: Sinosuthora webbiana (assembly GCA_013397395.1). Lineage (NCBI taxonomy): Eukaryota > Metazoa > Chordata > Aves > Passeriformes > Sylviidae > Sinosuthora > Sinosuthora webbiana. The sequence continues at coordinate 123,707 of VXBN01013852.1, read as the reverse complement.
ACACAGCTATGCTCAGATGATGTGCTCCAGCTGTCAAGTCCTAACTATAAGATTTTTTGGTTGATCCCATTTGACTGGATTTCCAAAACTGAACAGCGGTAATGAGGTACTGAAGATCAGCAAGTCATTTTCTGATGGTCAGAAAGGATCAACACAAACTGACATTGTTGGAATATAATCTAAACATGAAGTATTTTCTTGCCATCAAGCATTCAGTTTGTATGCTGAGGACTCCAGAGCATAGCACTTAATTCAAAACTTCAAAGAACTCTATTTGCATAATTTATTCTATTTTGCATAACTTCCTGTATGACTCATGCTGATATTATAGAAAAAATCCCTGCATGTAAATGAAAATACTATAGTGTTAGAGCAGTTTAGAAGCTTATTCCAGTGTATTAGTAAATGATTCCTGAAGCCATCTAATACAATTATTGAGTCTGTGGACAAATATATATTTTTCTGCATTATGTATGCATAAAAGAAAAGCAGAACATGGCCAGGCTATGTGCCTAACTTCAGCTGGCCAAGAGGAGCAGGGTAAGCCTATTCATGTGTATCTTAAGCAAACTGAAATCAATTTTGGAGGTTCCTGCCTGTCTCTTCTGACTCCAAGACAGCATTTTGGACATCTCAGATTCTTAAAATTAAGTGTGAAGGATTTGGGCCTTTATCATGGGCTTTGCAGTAATGATTCTTTTGATGGAATGAAAGGAGGATGATGAATTTTGAATCTCACATTCCCCAGCAGCTTTTTGTCATGTAAACTGGTGTGAACCTCACGTCCTACGTCTACTCAGGAAGATTCTACCTCAAAACAGGCAAGTAAATGGTATTCTGCACATTGGTAATCCCCTTCATTGGCTTCAAAATTCATGAATATCATCCTAATGCAGTCAAGGCAAGAAAATAACTCTCTTGAAAAGTGCACTCATGCGAATCACAGTTTTAGTTATATGTGAACCAATAGTGCAGATTTAAGCTTTTATTCACACATCTTAAGGCAGAGTGCAGAAAAACCTGCTCTCATTTTGCAAAGCCAGAGGTACACACAACAGTGACTTCTCTTGGTGAGATGCACAAAATTGGCAGAAGGACTCTAACAAGGTCACTCTTTCATGCTGTGCTTGGGATTTTCCTTCCTAAACCACAAGGCCTCTGCCCAGAAAAGGAGGATTAAGAACCATGGTAACTGTTATCACCAATGCCAAAGAGAGTTGAATAGTGTGTCCTGCAGATCTGGTTGTGGAATACATTATCTTAAGTGTGATTACATGTTATATACAGGATAATGAGGGCATCAGGCTCAGCCATCATGGGTTTAGGAAAAGCAGATCCTAGTTAAACAACCTGATCTCTTTTCTCACCTAGGACCAGGTGGCCCAACTAGTGGATGAGGGAAGGACTGTAGATATTGTCTACCAGGGCTTCAGTAAAGCCTTTGGTACTCTCTCCAGGCTGGGGAAAGAATGACTGGAAATCTTCCCAGAGGAAAAGGACCTGGGGATGCTGGTTGACAGGAGCTGAATATAATCCAGCTATGCCCAGGTGGCCAAGAAGGCCAATGGCATCCTGGCTTGTATCAGCAATATTGGGGCCAGCAGGAGCACGGCAGTGATTGTCCCCCTTGTACTTGGCATTGGTGAGGTCACACCTTGAGTCCTGTGTTAAGTTCTGGACCTCTCACTCCAAAAAAGACATTGAGGTGCTGGAGTGTTCCAGAGAAAGAAAATGAAGGTGGTGAAGGGTCCAGAGTATAAGTTCTGTGGAGTGGGTGAGGGAACTGGAGTTGTTTCGTCTGGAGAAGAGGCTCAGATGTTGACCTTATTGGTCTCTACAACTGCCTGAAAGAAGGTTGCAATCAGGTGGGGATCAGCCTCTTCTCCCAGGCAACTACTGACAGGACAAGAGAAAACAGCCTTAAGGTGCACCAGAAGAGGTTCAGGTTGGACATCAAGAAGAATTTCCTCATTGAAAGGGTGGTCAGGCATTGGAACATGCTTCCCGGGAAAGTGGTGGCATCAAAATACCTTTAGGTGTTCAAGAAATGACTGGTTGTGGCAATCATTGCTGTTGTCTACATGACATGCTGGTGTTGGGTGAAAGGTTGGACTCCATGGTCTCGGAGGTCTTTTCCAAGCTTAATTATTCTATGATTCTGTGACCTGCTACATCGGTGGGATCACAGAACAGTAGGAAGGTCTGTATCCTGGACTTCATGCTCAGAGAAATCTAGCAAGGAACTATATTTTCCCACAGCAGGGTTGAGCTACAACACTGCCTCTGTCACCTGGCCAAAGGTCCTCCCTCTTCTTGTGTGGCATGCTGTGTGCAGTATTACAGATGGTAAAAAAAAAAAAAAAAAAAAGCTTGTGCATGCTCGACAAACAGATGAAAATAATTTTGAAATTTCAAGACATCTCTATTTGATAAGTGTTTAGATTAAAAGTCCCCAAATTCCTTTAATTTCAGTATATATTTTTAAAAGCCTCAGACTTTTACAAGCCATGAAATACCTTATCTTCAGTGAAACAAGCTTTAATAACAATATATCCTATAAAATACCATGTGAAGAGGAAAAGATTATCTATGTATGACCAGAAAGTTAGCTATGCTCCAGTTATCCTACTTCAAAAAAATTTAGGACTGAGGATTATTTTATTCCGTGCTGCTTTTCTTATTTACTGATCTTGGTTTTGTCTATCAGATCACAGTGTTAGGAAATATGAACCACTTGACAATTTCACATGATTAGCTTAAAGTTCAATACAGTGCTATTCTGTTCTTTCTTCAGTCCTTGTGAATACAAGGCAGACTACAGGGAAAAGAACCACTTTCCTTTGAAGTCTCTTTTCAGGAGGAGGTGGATACTGGTGGCAGCTTCAAAAACTCTCTACTAATAACCTCCAGACCCTAACTGCCACTCAGCAATATTTTGTGACCTTTGGTCCTTCAATTCATTTCATCATTACTTCTGTGATAAGGAATGAATGTCCTTCAGTCCACAAACTACATTTCAGAGGACAGACAGGCTCAAACAACACTTTCCAAATCCGTTCTCTAAACACCAAATTCTTTCAAGATATGAAGCTTTTTTTTTTTTTTTTTTTTTTTAATAAAATACATTCAGAATAGTAGGGAAATAGAGTTCATAATTCCATTAGTTGACACACTGCAAGAATTCTCTGATAAAGAATATATTCTAAAATATTGTGGTCTTTTCTTTTTAAACTAATGGCAAAGCAGTTCTGCTATTTCTGGTTATCACTCTGTAGAAAAAGAGGTTGTGTCTGAAACAGGAGATTCTATTTACACAGAATGGTGCCTTACTAGTTCCACTCTTTAATGTGCAAAGGGCAAGCATTCAGTGAGGCTGAAAACAATAAAATGACTGAACAGAAATGACCATAAAACGTTGCATAGGTGGGTGGCAACAATCCTTCATTTCATGGAAGTTCATACATTTTATGCTCTCATGACAGTCATCTGAGTTAGGAGCTGAATCAGAAATGTACAGAGCATAAAATAAAAGAATAGTAATTCAAATCAAAAAAGGAAAAGCATCAAGAAACTAGAACTAAACAATCCAACAAGTCCTTCATATCCAGCTTGAAGGACTAAATACAAATGAGTTGAAACTATTGGATACTTAACTTCAGTTTGGGGTTTTTTTCCAGTTGTTTCCTCATTATTTGGCAGACAAATTGTCCATGTTGCTTTAGTAGAACAACAGTAACACATATTGCAAGCCTTTAAAACAAAGGTCCCATTGTCTTTGTAATTAGGGTACAAAGGGAAAAGAAGCCATCAGTTTGACTCACAGGATTGAAAATAACACAAACACACTCCCTTAATTTTTGGAACTTTGTCCTCAAGTTAGTTACTGAAATTATTCAGAAGGACAGGAGTATTGATGGTACGATTCCATTCAGGTTACAATTCAGGTGAGAAATGTTCCAAGGCTGTCAGGTGATAACTTTTTCACCGTCTTGATATGACCACCCTGGTGTGTGGTCAGTGCACTCCCACCTAAGCAATGCAAGAGTTCCTGGTGTGGCCAAAGGCCACTCACCTGCCAGCCCCTTACCAGGGCCTGCTTAGGATTACTGAGGTCCGACAGCAGCCCTGGGGACAAAGGCAGTGCAGGTGGATGCACCACCACATGTGGTGGCCCCTAGGCCATGCACAGAAGACCTTGCTCTCCCATGGAGAGTGTGCAGCATTTAGCCTGCTTCAGGTTGTAGCGATTTCCCCCTGGGAAATCTCCTTTAAGAGACCTCTCCTTATCTCCTGGTGACCAAAAAGTGTGTTAAAACCATGAGCCTTTGCAATGTTATGTTAATTTGTTACTTTTTATTGATTAGATCCCCAGTTCCTGGTTTTTATACCCATTGATTAGTTCTTTTTTGATCCTCTCCCTGATTGGTCCCTTTCCCAATTCCTTTCCCCATTGGCTCTGTTGTAAAACCTCACCCTCTGGCTACTATATAATTCCTGTCTCCCTGGGCTATTTGGTTATTCCCCTTTGGATATCCTGGAATAAAGAAGGCTTTTGAAGGACAGAAGACCCTGTGTCACTGCCTCATTCCTGCATTGCCTGAGGTGGCAAGTACAGATCTGCTGCTCAGGCAGCCTCACAAAAGAGCAAATCACTCAAAGCCTGAGAGTGTCTGTTCCTGTGTCACACAGGGTGTCTTTCTAAAGATGCTTCTGATGAAGGAAGGCCGTGGCACCTCCACACTGGACCAGACTGCGACCTGGAGTTGTCTGCTTGGTGTTTTTATCACACAGCACCACTTCTGGTGGCAGCTGGTTTGATCCCTACATGTTGTTTCCATCCTTTGTGTGGAGGCCAGAAACCTAAATAGTTTTTGACCACAGAACACAAATCTGCCCAGTGCTGATGCTCACCCATCATTTACTGTCCATGTAGCATCATGACCTAATTTTTGTTGTGAACACTGGTGAAGATGAAAAGTTTTAAAATAATGGCAGCTTTTTAATAAACATATCAAGATATGTGAATTGTGAGCCATCTCTTACATCCCTTCAGTTTTATTCAAACTGCCTTCTGTTCTCAGCCCTGGTGTTATCTTCATGTCCTTTCATGGAACAGAGCTAAAAAGCCACAGTTTGAAAGGGAAAAATGAATTTTTTTACAATCTCCTTCCACTATGTTGCTTGTCATTTTTTCCATTTCAATGCAAATGTAATGCATATTCTAGTTAAATAATTTCTTCTCAATCACAGCTTGTAGATATTAACCTTGCAAAGCAAAATATTTTTGCTATTGTGTTCTCATCTTTATCCAGTATTTCTGATAATAAGGAAGACTAAGGCATATAGTGGTATAAATATTAAACAAAAGGCAACACACATTAAATAGTAAAAGTCAAAAAATTGAAGTTTTGCCTGCAAGTTCAAGTAGTTTTTGTAAAATTAATGTGGTTTTTCACAGGAAAAAAGGGATACTTATCCATGCATTAAGTGTTCGACTACAGTTTGGTGAATGTAAATGATCAGGACACCTTTAAAAATAATATTTTCAGAATTCATTTAATGAAGCTTCTCACTAATAAAGAAATGCAAGAGTTAGAGGGAAAAAGAGATATTTGAGACATGAGTGATGCCTGCTTTGTCTCTCCTTTCCCTCAACCTCCTCCAACACAAAAGGAGGAATGTAGTATCAAGAACTGGTTCTTAAGAAACTGTTAAGGTGCAGGAATCTCAGTGTAATAAAACTATCTCAGGGTAAAGTAATAGGAAAGGGTAAACTAGCAATTGTAACTACATTTAAAAATATTTGCAGTTTAAAAATGTAGCAATCTTTCTGGAGAATTACAAGTATAGTGACCAAAATTGTATATTAGACAGAAATAGGATCCTAGGATATCATGAAAATTAAAAGGCTGAAGTCTTGAAAATGCTGCATTGCATATTTTCAGGGTCAGGCCTAAGGTAAGTATCTGTCATCACTAAAGAAGAGAAAGAGATATGTATTTATATGTTAAAAATAAACCCACAAACCCCAAATTCAAACCCAACCAAAAAACAAAATGAACAAAAAAAAACCCAAAAAACAAACCCAGGTGTTCCAGGAGGAAAATAGATTCTGTATTAGGTTAGAGAAGGTGCCATATACCATCAAGTTGTCCATGGTGAATGTGTTTATTCTTGATACAGTGCAAGACTGTGATGTCCTTATTTCTGTGATGACTAGAAATGGAATATTGTATGAATCAGCAGAACTATATCACTGAGTCTAAGTGATAGTACATAAACTTTTTCAATTTTTTTTTTTTTTAAATCTTCTTTTAGTGGCAATTTTAAATAAGATGACTCAATAAATAAGCATTCAATAAGTATATCAATGTTCTCCAGTAGAAACCAATTATGCATTATAAAGATGCATTAATGGTTGACTAAATTAATAATTTGTTTGTAATGACTATTTCACATATGAACTGGTTTTATTGTAGATGTATTCTAATTTCTAACTTATTTTAATATCTGTCTTGCTGTTCTCTTTGATTAAGATTAAACTGCTCTTGAATATTGTTGTTCTATTATTTTTAAGCTAACACGTGACTGCTTCTCTTCAGTTTGTTCATGATTTTGTACAATAAAGTTTTCTTTTTAACAAGAAATTAAATTCTAATCTTAAATAACTGAGTTTAGACCTAGGTATTTAATAATAAATAAATATTATATAGATATATATGTATATTTAATAAATAATAAACAAATAAATTTATTTATTTACTTACATGCACTGGACTAGTGCATGTAATTTCTAGAGCAAGAAAACAATTGCTTGAATATGTTTTATTTTATAATCTCTCACTTATATTGCATTCTGACGTCAAAGTTTTCAGAAAGCAAAGGAAAACAATCTGTAAAATCATACAGTTGCTCTTTTCAGTTTTTGAAAATCTTTAAAAGTATTCATGTTAAAATTGAAAGTTTATTTTATTTCTCTTTTCCCTTTATTTTGTCTAAATCATTTCGTCTGAATCAGTTGCACAACTTAGAGTAAAGCTGGTATCTTCCTAGCCCTCAGCATTTCAGGGCTACTTAAAGGTCAGAGCCTCCTAGGTACCAACAGGTGCATCAACTTGCACCATGCAAGGACTGTATTTCACAGTTGTTTGAATCAGGACATTAAATTTGGTCGTATTCTGTAGTTAAAATATGATCCTTTATTTCAACATAAGTGAAAGTCAAGAAACACTCTAAAATCTAGTTCAGAATTACTATTCCTGATAAGGGAAATCTGGGGTTTTTTCCAGTTTATTGTGAACTGTCCCTGAAATTCAAAACCATGTGCTTCAATATGAGAGGTTTTCTTTTTACTTCTGTTTGCTGTGCTAACCCTGGGTCAGGTGTCACCAGGAGGAGGCACCTGGAACCACTAGAACTGTCTGTGTCCCATGAGGGACAGCCCCTTGAAGTGTTATAAAATCCACCCTTGCAGGACCCTCTGTGCTGTGGCTACTGCTGCTCCCACCAGCAATGGGGCACTTGTATCTGGAAAATGGGCATAGGTCTTCCAGCATGGCCTCTGATTCCAGCATTGGCAAAGTCCTCCCGGGTCCTCCCAGTCCAATCACCTTACTGAGGTAAATCTCTAATGCTTTATGAAGTAAGCTCAGGGTCCCAGGCTCCTATAATCCCAGAAGATGATAGGAAGTGGGTTGAAATCTTTTGCCCTGTTGCAGAGGGTGTCAATAAATGATGAAACATATGGTACAACCCTCTGGTCAGTGAATGGCATGTGTATGTTTTTATGTACCTCCTACAAGTTCTGCTCAGTATCAGGTCTTGCTGTTGAGTGTTTAGTGTTAATTTTTTATACCAACTACTTTTCACATCTACTTCACTGGAACACCATGTGAGTCTCCATCCTTGAAGCTAACTGATGATATGTCTGAAATACAGGTATTTTGCCTTTTTTTTTTTTTTTTTTTTTTTTTTTTTTTTTTAAATTTTTTTTTTATTAAATTTTTTTTTTTTAGGTTGATTATTTTTTTTAAAAATATTTTTTTTTTTTTTTTTTTTTTTTTTTTTTTTTTTTTTTTTTTTTTTTTTTTTAATTCTCTTTGAAAATATCTGCTAATGAATATGTTTTGCCTGTCAGGACTGACCTTCCTTACCAAGACATTCCTGTAAGTACTTCAAGCTTTCTTCCCAGGAGTCACAAACTTTTACTCATTTACTTCCTGGAGAGAGTCAAAATGGCTTTTAGTCATCTCTGAAATGGTTTCCAAAGCCAGCTCTCTCCATGGACCTGCTGGAAAACACATCAGGCAAAGCTGTCACATCCCTGGAGTTTCTTCTTGTGGAAGTGGTTAGTAATGGTGCAGCACAAGGGACAAGCTGACATTTTCATTAGTTTTCTCTAACAACTTCAAGGACAAACAAGACTATCAAATAAATAAACATAATAAAAAACAAGACACAAAAAAACAAACAAACAAAAACAAAAGAAAAAACAAACACACCTTGAATTACACAATAATTGTCTCCCTCAAACATTGCCCCTCTTGTCACCTTGTCTTTTACTCCTATTATGATGTTACAAACCAGGCTATCAGTACACTTTATAGCATTCAAAGGTTCCTGCTCTCAAAGATGTTCTCACACCTTCAGAGTTCCCAAAAAAATCTTCAGGAACTTCAGCCCTGCAGAAGTCAGAATTCAAAGTATTGGAAATTATGATTCTCCTGGTGTTTTTTGTCTTAATTTTGAAGAGTATGTCTATCCACCTTCAGAAAACTCTAGGTCAGTCTATCTTTAACGCTTAAGCACATACCTTAATTCTTGTATTCTGAAATCAAGTCTGGACATAGTGGACTGAATGCAAAACTGATGAAAGCAAAGAGATTAATTTTAACTGCTCAGAAGGTGTGCAAACAACCACAATGCTTTGACTTGATGTTCACACTCAGACCACAAAATAAATGCTTTTTTGCTCATGTTGCTGTGATAAATGATAATGTAAAAAAAAGTCTGGGAAAAAGCCATTAACCAACTGTAGTTCCAATGAAAATGGATCAAAATCAATTATCTTTTATTTTTCAGTATACGCTTCTGAAATTTTGAAGGCAAACCCCATGCTGAATGTCACTACCTAAGCACATTCCCTGTATCAAGGCAGCATTGAGAAACTGTAGCCTCTGCATTATATGCAAAAAGTATTTTCCTGATTTCGGTTTATTCAATTAACTAAAATAAATTTCCAAGTCATCCACAGCTGAAAAAAGTAAGGAAACCTTTCTTTTTTTGCTTTAAAGAGAAATATATAACCAAGGTAAAATCTACCAGTCAGAAAATCTTATAAATACTTTTACTTAGGAGCAATCAATTTAATCCACTCCCTAAAAGGACTACTTTGCTTAATATCAGTTTGAATTAAATTCAAATTATTTTATGATAAATGTAAGATTACTATTTATTTGGAACACTTGAGGTAATTGTTTTTTCATTTGTATATGTTAATGTCATCAGTTAAACATTAGCCTGTCAGAATAGAAATTGCCATCTCATAAATTTTTGAATAGTCTATGTTTCCCATAGTTTGATCTACAAACTAAAGTTATTTAAGTCAACACTTTCACTGCCCTCCTTTGAGATTCTTAATGCTCATTTCTGCTTCAGCACTCTATAGAACTTTGTGCTGCCTGGGCAGTAAACAAAGCTGAGGGACATCTAGTTCTAAAATTGACGTTTAAATATATATACATTTATAAATCTATACACCCAGAGAAGGATTATACATCAATATTTTTTTATTCATCTAGATCAACATAAATTCACTGCTTGACCCTAGAACTATAGTTTTAGACTCCAGAAAAAGGGCTGCAGCTACGTGAACACATGGATCACTTCTTTTTGTGGTGATATCAGCTTTCCTGACATAAAACGTGTTTTAAATTGTAACTTTAAATTTTCTCTTCACTGTAAACACGTGCTGTTTTCCCAAGTTAGATAAAAGAAAACCTGCAAATCTGCTATTTAAAAAGTGATATATGGTATATTTTTGCTTCTGTGTAGTTAGTAAATGCCAATAAGATGCATTCTGACTAGGAGCTTACCTAGAGTTGATAATATAAGCAGAAGCTAGTGACTTCTTTCCACTAAAATGCTTACTTAGAAGAATGTATACTCAATAATTGATTAATTTTAATGAGATAATTCAGCAGATTTTATTTAAAGTAGAACTATCTGGTTTTATTCTGTTTATTCCTGAGGGTGTGGAAAGCTGAGCTGGAATTTTCTAGCTACAATTAAAAAAAAAAATCGACTTCCTATTATTTTCTGGACAATATTACAAAATTGTCAAAGTATCCTCTTCCTGTTTAAATAAGCTTCTTAATTTTAGATGTTATCAAGACATTACTTTTTGTTGTCAAATGGAATAAGAATGTTTTTGAATAATTTACCTTCTCATAGTATAGGAATTTATTTGCATGTTTATGAAAGAGTGTGCATCATATTACTGAAGAAGCATTTATCAGACATTCAAATAAAATATTGAGATATTGTGTCTTTTAGAGGTAATTTGAGAGCAGACTTTTATTGCCTCCATAGAAAATAGCAAAATGATGTTCTGCACTGTGTATTTCAAATATCTGTGAGGTGGATAATGAAGACTGCTCCCTGTTTCACATACTAACAAACATGTAAACATGAAGCTCAGCTCCCCATGATATTTTTTTGAGCATGACTTCACACATTTGGGTTAGCAGTATGCAGATTTGTGTAGCTACCACTGATTCTGCTTGTTTCCACATCCACTATTACATGGGTCCTCTAGAGCAGACACCACCACAAATTATTCTATTGCATGGTCTGTGAAATGTCTGAATTTAAAAGAATGCTACACAAACCTCACAAGTCATTCCAATACATGGTTCTAATATCACTAAACCTTTTCTTAGGTTCCCTACCATTTAAAAAATGCAGTTGGAAAACAAAACTCCATTGTGCACAGATACACTGACCTCCATCTTTTTCAACCTATTCCTATTAAGTTTTTTCCTGAGCTGCTCAAAGCAATTCAGGAAAAGGTGTACCAAGAGCCCAACAAATGCCAGTTCAGCTTTAAGGGTATAATCATTGGTAGTTGTGTGTTACTCTGTTCTATCAATGTGGTTGTATGCACCTGCAATCTCTCTGATTTTTTTGTGGTTACAGCTGACAGTTTATCTGCTGGTCACCCCACAATGCTGATTCACTGCTTTTGTGGATATGGGACTGTGGCCATTTGTTACTTATTTTATTCACTGTGGTAAAGATAAAAATTGGATGCCTTGAAGTGTTATAAAATCATTATGTTGCTCTTCCAGCATTTGTAAATAAGGGATTTAATATTTCAGATGGCTGTAGTCCATCTCTATAGGATCTCTGTATTTGAAAATAAAACAATCAGCTTAAGTTGTGGAGATCAAGAAGGAAAATTTCATGCAGGGAATAACATCATACAGTAGATGAGCAGCTAAAACTTCTGTAGAATGAACATTATGCTAAGAGTTCAAAGCATTTAGATTAATTTCTTCTCACATTGAATTCCAATTATAAATGGTACTTCAGAATATTTTTAGAAAGCTTTCTAAAAATCACTGGTTTTGCACAACTCCAAGTTTATAGACATAAAATTACTGAAGTTATTAGTTAAAAATTTTACTAAAGAAAAAGAGAACTTATGAGTTTGTTTCCTCAAAGAACTGAGGTACACAGTTGACTTAGCTGAAATGGGTGGAAATTTTATACTTATGTAAGAACTAAAGTGTCCCAAGACAAAGACATGAACTGAGTGTCAGTAATGACATTCACACAGTGCTTATGAAATAACTCCAACTTCTTTGCTCAGCTGATATCTAGCAGAGTAGAACTTCTTGTAAGGAAGGCAGGATTTATAATTCTAATTCTATATCAATGTTTTCAAAGCTATGGACATCAGAGAGAAATTTTACTTTACATAAAATTTTCATTGGAAATAAAATTTTCCCACCTCAGAATCAAAGCATTTTTTTCCTCACCCATTCATTTTACTACTCACTACAGGACTTTTTTGAGACATAAAGTAAAAACTAGCAGAAATGAATCATCATCTTCTATTTCTATAATTTTCAGTGTCAGTGCCCTTAAAATATATATGCTGACAGAATAAATCCCACTGAATTGCCCATGTTGGGTGCGACATTTTTGAGATGCTCTTGTCATACTGCAGGAACAGTTAATGATATTTTGTTGGATGTTAATCTTTGCTATATAAGTAATAAAAATTTTCATCTATCCTTTATATACCAGCTTGGTTAAAGGGATAGCAAAATTAATTTCAAGTATCTAGCCCAATGGAAAATTGAGAGTTCTGAGTGAGTTTAGTTACATTTGTGTTATATCACTACATCAATATTCTATTGGATTTTCTTTTAAACGGAGGCTTTGAAATTGAGTTTTAGTTTATTGCAAAGTCCTCTTGTAAGATCCAAGAGACACTTGTAAGTTAAAGCCTGAATTAATTCATAGATGACAAGAAAACTAGAGATCTTACTGTGAAAAACAAAACAAAACAAAACAAAAACAAAACAAAACAAAACAAAACAAAACAAAAACAAACAAACAAACAAAAAAAAACACCTGAGTTTTAAATTTGTTCCATTTCCTTTAGGGAAAACCACTTAAAAAGTTTAGTCAGTCTATTGTTATTTACCTAATATATGTGTATAAGTGTTTGCATGTATTACCTTATTTTAGCTGACAGCTCCAGTTTTGTAATGTTTACACATTACATACAGTGCTTTGCTAAATCTAAAGTAATACTTTTCTTCTGATATACTCTGCAGATTGTATGAAAATTAAATTGGTTGGAGCATTGTTCTTGAAGGAAACTACTTCAAATTGCAAGCTAAAATAGTAATTTAAAATCACCATTGTATATCACAATATTTCTCTATAGAGGGAGTTGGAATATTCTCAATCAATAAAGCCAAGATTAAAGACTTTTGCGGCATAAAACAAAATTCATTTCAGTTTTACAGTTCTTCAGCACAATTCTCTCTACATTTTTTAAATTATATGTATAAATTTTATATCTTATTCTAACTTGTTATTCTTCTGGCAAAATAAATATAAGTCAACAGTGTGCCCTGGCAGGCAAAGGGTCAACTCTGTCTTGAGGAGGTTGTGGCCCTGTGGAGAGAGGAGCTCATGCTGGGGCAGGTTCCCTGGGGAACTTGTGACCCTGTGCAGGACTCACACTGGAGCAGCCTGTTCCTGAAGGACTGCACCTTGTGGAAAGGCCCCACTCTGGAAGATTTTAAGAAGAAATGTAACCTGTGGGAAGGACCCATCCTGAAGATCCTGGTGGACTGCCTCATGTGAATGGATCCCAAGCTGGAGCAGGGGAAGAGTGTGAGGAGGAAGCAGCAGCACAGACAATGTGTGATGAATCACAGAATATGTTGGTTTGGAAGGCACCCACAAGGTTCATGGAGTCCAACTCCCATCCCTGCACAGCCCCATCCCCAAGAGTCACAACACATGCAGTCCCCATTTTATTGTGTCCCGGTACAGTCAGAGAGAGAAGGTAGAAACATTGAGGGCAAAATTGAGCCCAGGAAGAAGGGAGGGGTGGGGACAGGTGTTTAAAAAATTCTTTTATTTCTCATTACCATACTCTGATTTGATTGGAAATAAATTCACATAGTTTTCCTAAATCAAGTCTCTTTTGACCATGACAATATTTTCTGAATGATTTCTTCCTGTTCTCATCTCAAGAGTCTTTGACTGTATTTTCTCTTCCCTGGTCAATTGAGGAGGGGGAGTGATGGAGCATCTTATTGGGCACCTGAAACCAATCCAGGATTAACCCACTACATTTTATTTTTCTGTGTCTATTTCTAACCATATTTAACCATATGTATGATTACTTTCAATTCAGGGCACCTGCAGCCTCTTTAGAAATAAATGAAAGACACAAGTATGCAACAGTTCTGAAAACCTTGTTAGCTTTTCTTATGCGTTGAAACAGGCTGTCGTAGCTAACTTTAGGACAGCTTCATAGGATAAGACTGCTTTTTAAAGAGCAATCTCTGAATCTAATCTTTGAAGCCACAGCTGTGAGTTACGTGGACAGCTTCTTAAATGAGGAACACTCAAGACACATTACTTCCCAAGAAAATTATATTAAGAGCCAAGTACAGTTCCACTTTTTGGCAACATATAAAAACACAAAGTTAACTGGTATTTGGAAGAACTTCATAGCAAAATGGAACCCATTAAAAATACAGCCAGACATTTAAAATTCTGAATACAACAAAATATCTTAAATAAATAATAATAAGAAATGGCATTATGGTTATTACTTAATCTTTTTTTCATTTTCATTAATACATTTGCTTGCTACTTCTAATTTTTTTTTTCAAAAGCTGATACTGAACTTACTTTCCCAACCTATTTACAATAACTGTACACATAATGCCCCTCTGACAGTATTTTTTTTTCTTTCTTGCTTAGATTTTCTGTACAGTGTGTAAAAAGAACGAGAAAAAAACAGATGCAGGAAAGATATTTCACTGTTATTACAGAAAGGCTGGGAAATAGTTAAAATTTATATAGTCAGACTCTGAAAACTGGACAGAATAGGAGGGTGCAGCCTGGTCTCCCTCTTGATAGCCTATGTGGTGTCCCATCCAGAGGATACCATTTAGGCCAGTGGTAAATTAGCAAGCTATTTAAACAGATTATGCTTAAACAAAGCTCTTCCTGAATATGGCTCCCATATTATTAATAATATGGAAAAATATTTTCAATTAATTACTCAATAATTAGTGTTCTCTTTAAAAAAAAACTGTAATAATCTGCTTATTTTCAGTAATGTATTTCGTATAGTCAATGACCTTCACTAATTTCCCAGGTGGTTATTTATTTCATTTTTATTTCAACTAACTCCCATGTATATCTATACATTTGACTTTTACCAAGAACAGAATAAAAAGCGTTGCCTCAGGGTTTTATGAACCAGATTTTTTTGTATGAGTAGCAATAGCAATTGGTTATTAAATATATTACCTGATCTGTTTTGTCCATCTCAAGAGCTAAGGAAATACACACAAATCTAATATTAAAGCAAAGGAAATAACAGTTAGCTTTAATATGTGCAGACTGTTGCACACGTTCCATATGTACCAATTACACTTTTGCTGTTCCCATCTCTACAATTCCCAGGGCTGTATTCTAATGGTTTAATATCAAAACACCTTTATGACAGAATGTAGCCAATATACAAGTGACCTTTAGCTGTAATGTCAGTTTCTAGAGAATAGCTGAAAACATGATTTTGCAGCTAAGACGAAATCATCTTAAGGGACCGAGTAGAATCAAAGAGCTGGACTTCTGCTACGAAAGAAATCTGGGTAGTTTGGCTGGTGGACAGTGATTTCCACAGCCAGTTCCTGGATCAATGCCACATGTTCTCATCCCAGCACAGCATATATATTCTCTCAAGACTGAAATTCACCTTTATGACTTTATGACACTGTTTAACTTGTCCCTAGATTAATGACAGTGACAAAGGTTTAGGGGATAGTCTGGAACAGCCCAGAAAATTAGAAAGTCTAAGCTTATGTCCTCCTTCTCTCTTTACAGACATTGACATATTATTTATTTATTCTTTAACACTACATCCGGTATGGATGGCTACACAAGTTAATGCCAATGATGACCTAAATTAACATACATTTCTGTGCTGTGAGGGACTGATTTTTGTCCTTCTAAATCCATCAGCAACTTTTTATTATTCTTCTTTTATAACATTAGTTATTGTTTTCACTTATATCGCCTAACCATCCTTCAGACAAAGTTCAAGCACTGACAGTGGAAATGAATGGATGGAACACGTGCTGCCAAGAAGAGGATACTGTGCTCCCCAACAAAATAACCAACAAGCCTGCAGGTAGCCAACCTCGTTTATCCAATCCTCTTGGTTACTGGGGAGTTACAGGTGTGTTAGTATCATGAAAAGAAATAAGAAATAAAAATTATTATTTAAATATTGAGCAATCAAAAGACTACCCAAACTACTAGTCACCAACAGACAAAAAGGAAAGCAGTCTGAACTTATTTTGCAAATACATACACTTCTGGTATTGCTGCTCACAGAAAACAATTCCGAAACTATTGCCACATTACATATATCACTGCTACCTGCTTTAACAGGATTAGCTGAAAAAAGGTTTAGGTCTGCACTCTAACAACAGTGTGGATTCACATTTGGTTTAATGCGCTAAGCATTTTCTTTCAAGAGGGAACATACGTGATGGTGGATCCAGTGGCCTCAGTCAGGAGTGAGCTGCATTATGCACCATGCGCAGGAGAGTTTCAGCCCTGGAACGTTCAGGAATGAAACCTCTCCCTCTTGCAGAGGCCTCTGCAGATGCCTGGGTGAAGGACTGATGCAGAGCATTGCTATGAATAGGGAAAAGTCAGGAAAGGAAGACTGAAACATGGTAACCCATGGTTAGTTACACTGGCTAAATAATGTGCACATTACTGGTTTCAGGTTCATTTAAAAGGTTTAAGAAAAGAGTTTTGCCTTCCACTTCTTAATTTTTGTTTATTGGAGACTCTGGCTTTACATCTATAAGTGATTTTATTTTATTTACTTTGGTTCTTTTTTCTAAATCCTTCCTTCTGTTTCTCCCCCCACCCCCCAATTTTCATAA
This sequence comes from Sinosuthora webbiana, assembly GCA_013397395.1. Classification (NCBI taxonomy): domain Eukaryota; kingdom Metazoa; phylum Chordata; class Aves; order Passeriformes; family Sylviidae; genus Sinosuthora; species Sinosuthora webbiana. The sequence continues at coordinate 106,980 of VXBN01013852.1, read as the reverse complement.
ATATGCATACATTTCAACTATTGTCTAAGATGTTGGACATAGTAAAATACAGTAGTGGTCTACAGTACAATGATTTTTCCTGCCTGAGTCAAGTTTCTCATTTAAAACTTGGTAATATAAAGGGCCTGTAATGGAGATGCAGGCTTCTATTATGTTTAGTAAAAAGACATTTCTCTTTAGAATAAAAGAGAATGAATCTAATTCATCTTTTAAGTTGACCACATGTGTCATAAAATGTTATTTAAAAATGGTGTAATGGTGATGATCCCTGAGTAGGGAATAACCTGGAGAGAGAAGTTGTAGGTACATTATTGTATTTCAGACAGCATCTAATTCTTTGGAACTACTGCTGTTTCCCTTCCTTCCAAGACCATAAATTAATTTTATAGCTCTTAGGTCTATGGTGAAAAGGATTGAAAACACAATCTTTAACACAGATAGAAATCAAAAATTAGAATGAGGAGAAACCCTTGCAACTCCATAACTGAGTTTGCATGGTAGGAAACTAAAATTATTTCAAACACTGGGGCACATAAATATACGTATTTCCTAGATTCAAAATTAAAATCACAGCTAGTTATGAGTGAAAGAAATGAATTATATCATTTTGTGTTGCTACCTACAGAAGCAATGACTAAGAGTATTCTCTTTTTCTAGTTGTCAATGTAAATACTCTTGAGCATTAACAAAAGCACGCTTTTACACTCTTGATATCTGCCACCTTTATAGACTTGCTCGAAAGGATATGCTATCTGAAAGGTGCCACATGTGGCATTGACAGGCAGCAATTCAGAGTATGGCAGACAGCCAGTAAATCATTCAGCAGAGCTTTCTGTCCTTCCAGACGTATCTTACAGAATCCACAAGTTCAGCCTTTGCAGTATACTTCAATGTCAGAGGTTATATTCTTTTTAAACTTTTATATGTGAAAGTGACAAAAAAGTTGCACTTTCTCCTGCTAATTGATTTTTCTTTCCTTTCAGAGTTTAAGTGTACAAATCCCAGCATGTGCTAACAAGTCTCTCACAGTCTTTCAAAGTAGTCTGAGTGAAGAGTGTTGGTTTGTTGCTTTTTTTTCCTTCTCCAGGGGTGGAAAAGTAAGAAAAATATTAAGAGGTTTTTGGGTCATTCATAGTATTAGCAATTTGTTAAAAATCTGTGAAAAAAATAACTGATATGAAAAAATATGTAACTCTTGTCTATTTCTTGTACTTTCATTTTTTCAGCTGTTCAAATGTTTCTGGCAATGAAACAACTCTTCTAAGAAAAACTGCTACAAAGAACTACATTAAATACCCTAATAAAGCCTCTGTGTGTGCTAAAATTGTAATAAATCACAACCAGACCTACCTATTCTGCCAAAAGGTCAGCCTAGCCTAGAAATTTCTTCCATCAATGAATTTACATGGACATTTTAGAAAGAGTAAGGAAAGGACAAGCACATGTGATACCTACTCTATGAATATGTATATTATTACCACATAAATTAATCTCATTAAACACTCTTGTCTCAAGTTAATTCTGATCATGACTTCACATGCTGTGGTAAAATCTGTTTTCAAAAAAACCATGGATCTCTACCTGTCTGAAATTACAATTGTCTGTAGGATGGCTCAGATTTACTGGATACATCCCCCCGTTTTAGAGGATTTGAATCATTATCATGCAACTTTATATTCAGATCTCAGGAATGCAAATTTAATATTAAAAAAATAATGCATCTGAAACAGAAATCATTAATTTAAAATGTGGTGTATAAGCTGTGGAAAAATTTGTGCTGTGTCTGTGTAAGAGACTGGGAAGACTGCCTTGAGCTATTTGAGGGTGAGAGTTTGAAGCGAGGGGAGGGGCAGGTCAGGCAGTTCCCTGCTTCACATCTCCCACAACTAAAGCCTGTACTCAACCTGTCCCTGCCACATTGGAGGCAATGCCCTATGCTTGCCTCTGGAGCCCCTAACCCAGCTCCTGAGTAGCTAAGTGACTGGAATTCCCACCTGGGGGAAATACCCAGGAAGGCCAAGGGGTATTGAATGCCAAACATGCAATGAGCTCATGTCTTGACCCTACCTCCTCTTGGAATTTCTATCAGCTTGAATGCTTCTGCAGCAGGAGTGGTAGCTATATTTGCTCTTTTCTAAATCTTTTCTGTCTGTCTCTTTCTTCTAATTCCCTCTTCTTGGATTTTTTGTGTAAAATAAAATCAGACTGGCTTAGATTTTGTGAAGTTGAATGAGCCAAATTAAAGCTTTGGGAAGTGTTTTATATTGGCTGAATGTTAATTAATAGCTTTTGCCAAAGTTCTTTGATTTTATAAAGTTTCCAATAAAGTTCTTGTTGTTTTGACCTCCTGAGAATATCCTGTCAGTTTTTCTCCTGTATGTCTAACTCAGAGTACACTAGCAACTTTTAAGTCTTGTTGAGAGACTTTTTGGGGCCTTACAGGCTCTTACAGATCTTCTTTGTATTCTGTAACTGCTTAAGCAATTCTAATCTTACCCTAAAATACAGGGTAACACGGTATCTGTTCTTCCTTCATTTTAAATAATGATAATTTATATACAGCTTTTATTTTACACAGTTGTTTCCAATGTGTGTTCTGAACTCAAAAGGGATCTGTTGGGTTTTTTTTTTCCCTTGTCTCAGGTATAAATATGTTTAGTAAATATTTCTCTTAACACAAACTCAAAATTGTCACAGTGATTTACTAATGCTCTTGCTTTCTTTGCTACCTCAGGCATACAAAGCATATTTTCTGCCTGGTGAAAGCCAAGGGTATGTGGAGATCCTAAGGCATCTTACTCAAGGATCCTGCACAGGGCCAGCCAGCAGACACAGAAAATGCACACACCCCATGAATTCTGGCCCCTAAACTAGTTTTTAACCTGGTGGGATTTGTTTTGCCTTCACTGTAAGAAAGGCATCAGACATAGGGTGATGGGAAATGTTGTAGGTGTGCTCCTGCCTGACAGCCACAGCCTGCGCTGTGTTAGGGAATTGATGCCTTGGGAAGGCTGGCCTGGAACACAGACTGGGCAGAGCTAAAGTAGATATTTATTGAAAGGCCTTTAAGGGTATACCTTGGACAGCACAAGAGCCTTGCCAGGGTTACACCCAAGGTGGACTTAAAATGGTCACAAAATGGATGACCGGTCATGAGGTCTTACATTTTTATAAGTTTTGGTCTATTTGCATATTGGGGTTTAATTTTCCAATTACAGCTTCAGGTTGTGAGGTCTCATCCTTCTTATTTTCTCTCTTCATGCTTTGTTTATGCTTTTGGGTTGAAACTTGTACTTGTTGTCCTAGGTCTTCAGCAGGAAAAGGATTTGTTTTGTCCACCTACTCTGTGAAGAGAGCTTACCAGCACTTAATATGAGGCTCAGATGTACACCCCTAGGCAGCCCAGAATCTGAAAAACATGAACAATGAAACTTAAGGAATCAGAATCATGGCTCAGAGCCCAGTAAGTGAGGGGTGCTGGGACCCTGACAGTTGAGATCCCTTTTCCTTTTGATAAAATTGGTTTAGTAAAGGTCAGTTAATCCAATTGTTTTCAGAGTTGGTTATGGAGTTTTAACAGCCCCTGAATGCATGTACATGAAGTCGACCAGTCCCATGATTTTTTTTTTTTTGTATAAACACTACAGGTGAATACTGAAAGTCCTTGTGAAATTAAAGAAATGAATTGCCTTAATAACCTTGCCAATTTCAGTGTAGATCAAACTAAGCCAAATTTTAATACATTTTCCACGTCATGTGAGGAGATAAAGTCTCATGTGTTGGGTCCTTTTAACTTTGTGGAAGCACTAAAACATTTTCAGGGAAGATGAAAATCAAACAGCATGACAGCTTTTACCACTCATAGCAGGCCTTCAAGGGAGGAAAAAAAAATATAGAGATAAGCCAGTTAAAACTGCAGAAAAAAGCCCCCAGTCAGACCCATTATCACCTAAGTTACGTTCAAGTACTACCACTGGAAATAGTATGGACTCTTTAGCAGTCCCATTCTCTTCCTGGTTTAATCATTGGTGTGTTGCAGTATGGCAGCAGGTTTCAACAGTTTTTACCTGTAACTGTGACCTGGGAAATCTGGGCATATTGAATTAGTAATTAATTGCCAAGCATGTTTCCTAGAAGCAGCTAAAAAGTCCCGTGAGCCTTTTCCAGAGATGAAATTGTCTCCAGCAATTTCTTCTTCTGAGACTTCAGACATAAAATGTTAAACCAAACATTCACAACAAAATAAATATCTCTCTCGTTGGCACGAATAGTGGAAATAGTCCCAAGGTGATATGCAACAACCCTCAGTAATAGTAAAGAGAATTACAGCTTCCTTTTTTCAGTTTTATCTTCAACTGTGATTTAATTCTGTTTTGTCATTTTCAGCACTCTTCAGTGCTGGGATTCTGAGGCTAATGGATTTAGATAAAATGTGGGCTGAATGAAGGAAAGATTTTTAATGGTGTATTTTTAGAAGAACTAAGCTGTAGAAAAGGGAGAATTTTGCCAGGGGTGGGAAATGACTTCTCCAGGGTTTCCCAGCAAGCCACTGGCAAGGACAAGAAGTAGAATCTTGCTCTCCTGGGGCTGTGCCTGCTTTTCTGTCCAGCAGCCTCTACAGCTGATTTTTTGTAAGTAACAGTCACAGAAAGCAGCCACAAAAATGCCTTCATCATAAACCAAGAAGCAAGATGCATTCAAATGCTTCCAGCAATTGTCAAGCCGTTGATTCAGTCATCCCTCAAAATATGAAGCATGAAGAACAACAGCTCTTTTCATTCCTGAAGTGCCTATCTGCACAGCACAGGCATTAGGCAGAGAAGGAGCTGCCTAATTAGGAGGGCCTTTCCTGGCTTTAATAAAGCTTAAGAACAGCTGCTTTAAGTTGCATTATTGGCCTATGGATGCCACTAAAGATGATTTGTCTCCTTCAAAATGGATCACTTCTGTGGCCTTTAGCAAATCAATAAATCTACTTAAATTGAATAGAAATACTCTGATTTGGTGTCTTGTGTAGGGTGTGACAGCAAGTAATCGGCTGCCCACTGTTAACTCCAAATCCAAAAGGAGTCATCACCATTTCAAATGACATATTGCACTATTTGTAGCATTTTCTAAAAAGCTGCTTAGCCAGGTGCAACTTTGATCCCACGGGGGAAGGAGCCACAGCTGCAAATGGATGGAAGTACGGAATTTTGTAGTGGTAGTGAGAGAGGATCGCCAGATGGGAAATTTAGCAGGAAATTTCAGTGCCATTATGAATCTCACCCTCACATTTCCAAGTGAAAACGAATGCTTGAATGCTGAAAATTATGACATATTAAATCATTATTGTGAATTGCAGTTAGTTGGCTCAGATATACCTGAGGTTCTGGAATTGCAGATGGCAAATTTAACCAAGCACTGTGATGTGCTTTTGCTGCAGATATTAGGGAAGCAGGAAAAAGTGCACACAATGTCTGAAAATGGCTTCCAACAGTATTGAGAAACACAAACAAAAGCAAAGAGGCAATTAATACACAGAATGATGTAGATATGCTCTGTTCAGAATAACACAATCTACTGCTTCTGAGGTCACCTGTTTAATAAAAAAAAATGTATCTAGTGAATACTGAAGATCATGTCCCTATAGCAAAAGGGTTGCACACAAAGATAGAGTTGTGGTATTAGATTAGTCAGATAACTAAGGTTTTTTGGGATCACTTTTGTTTATGTGAGACATACTGTCCTGTGAGCAAGTTGGGAAAGGGGAGGTAGGGGTGGATAAATCTCTTGGATATTAACTGTTTTTACAGTGGGAATAATTTGGGTTTTGAGGAATGATGAATAATTTTTGACAAAATGACAGCTTTTTAAAACTTATTGATGAGAGTAGGTAAATTTAATCATCACAAAAAATTATGTGATGACAAAATCTATCATGCTTCAATGCCAAACAATTGAGATAAAAGGAAATGTAATAGGACTAAAAAGAATAAGTCTATCTGTTTCGATGTACTTCTTAATCTATTCTCAAATATCTGGAGCTTCATTTTATTCTAAAAGCAAAGAATCCAGAAACTTTTTGAGCACTGAATATTCTTGAGGACTTTATTAATATCAAATGACATTAGAAGTCTTGCCAAGTTTTATAGTCAACTTTGCAAATAAATTACTCAGGAGTTAATGTATCAGTTAAGAGATATCCCCAGTCTAGTTTCTCTAGACTGTTTTATTTAACAGCCTCTTCATTTTTGTAACATGCCCCATCTCAGAGTTTTAACTATCTTTAGATAAGACATTCTCCGACCACTTTTTCACAGGGCTCATTGCATTGCTTATGAATCCTATTATTTCACTTCCTCCATATCATGTAACTTCTCTTTGTGAAGTGATAAAGTTATGAAGGTTCGTTTAGGGAAAAAAAGCAAATTGCTTTTATAAAAATTCTCCCTTCACCAAAATAATTTTATTTGCATTTTATTATATGTATCAATATATATAAGAGTGAAAAGAGAGTACAAACAGGCAAAAAGGGAAGGACAACCCATTTAATTTATTCATGTGCATGAGGACTAAAAGATAAGTGGAACTTTTGATTAAGATACATCAGTAGCAATTCTGATCTATCTTATACATCAGAAAAGCAATACATGTACCTAAAGTTCTTTATTTTGTCAAAAGGCAAGACAGGTAGTGACATTATATAGTGTTTTGAACATCATCTAGTTGTGGGAACTAAGGAACATAGAAGATAAGCTAGGAAAGAACTGGGTCAGATGTGAGAAGCTGCAGGAACTCTCTTCAGTCATTCAGGAGCTCAGACCTTTTGGATCCAAACATTTACAAATGGAGAAGTCAGACAAGTCATCCTCCATATCCAAGCACAGTCAGGGCAGCTACCAGAAAAACAAGCAGGCAAAGTAGAAAAAGAGTGGTCTTTGTTTTTAGAGCATTCTGAGAAATTACAAGAGCACCTAACTTACTTTCTTGGCTTTAGAACTTTTATTGCTGGACAACAAAGACCATATTCAAGTACCATAAAACTGGGTACAATATTTGAAGGATGTGCTCTAACCCTAATGGTAATTGTTTGTTCAATATCTGTGTCTTAGCCAAAGACTGCAGAAGGTTATTCTGTCCTCTAAAATTGCTTAATTTGCCTATTACAGAGTACCTAAAAGAATAGTCTACAGTCACTAGCAAAGTTAAATAGGGATCAGCACTTCAGCTTCCAAACATTAAAGTCATGCACCTTTATTACCACTATTTATCTTATTTATTATCTGATCAATTTTATTTAAGACCAAGACTGAATGAGACAGTATCACTTTAGAATGGCCTTTTCTCAGAAAACACACTTCTGAAAAAGGGAAGGTGAAGTGAATCTTAAATAATCTGGATTTTTTCACTTAGATGAAAAATAATTATACATGGCAACTGTAGATTGTTAAGAAATGGTTCCATTCTGGACTCATTTCAAGTGCATGGTAAAACAGCAAAAAGTTGATAAACCATAAATATTTTTCTCTCTGTTTTTTTTTGGGTTTTTTTTTTTTTTTTTTT
>VXBN01013852.1:57498-96213 GCA_013397395.1 Sinosuthora webbiana | reverse complement strand
TTTTTTTTTTTTTTTAGTGGCTAAATACCCCTATAAAGTTGTGAGACCCTGTTCTCCCACTTCAAGAAGATAGAGACATACTTACACAGAAGCCTTAAAGTGGACAGAGAATGACACGAAACCAAGTATTACTCAGCTTAAATAAGGTTTGTTGAGTTGACATACTAGAAAATATTGCCAAGGAACAAGGCTAAAATACACTTCAGACTTGCTGAATATAATGAAAGGTGGCAGTTGTATTTATTCTAGGAAATGTTATGCACTTGAAGACTCTTACTCTCAAGAGGTAAAATCACATAATTTTAATCAAAATTAAAATGGAATTGATACACGGACATTTAAAAACATCTGAGTGTTTTAAGTTTTTATGTTTTTCCTCACTAAAGCTACTGTCCCTACTACATCTAAGTTCACTGTGAGTTCCCATATATGACACTTTGTAGAAATTTATTAAAGGTTGATGAACATACTGAGCTAAACATGAAGATTTGCATAGGCTACATATTATATGGATAGCATATTATCTTAATTTTATTTAAATTTCAGACCCTGTAGTTTTTCAGTAGTTCGAAATATTTCTATACTAGAACTCTGGTACATTTTGCACAGGAGGTCCACACAGAAAATTCAGGTGCTGTAAAGGACAAATTTGCAGGTGCTCGAGGCATGAAGTTTACTATTAATTCCATTTCTACCACGGTTGTGATTATAGAAACACTTTGTTCTTGTTCTTAAAGGCCTTGTATGATGCTTTACATGTTTCAATAATGAGGTTCTTTCCAACGAAGGAGGTGTCAATATCTTCAGATTTCAGTTCTAACAAATTCTTCTCTAATATGTAAGCCTTCTAATGTATTTGGCTACACAGCATCTGTAAATCTGCTTTAACCCTTGCTTGTATGAGAGGTTATTCTCTTAGGTGGAATAAAGATCCTGTAGGGTGAGAAGATGCAGAATAACTGTGTCCAAGTTAATCTGTTGATAGAGCAGACATGACTCAGTGTCTCCGATGCAATTTTTACAAACAGAATGAGTTACTGTATTAAGACCTATTTAGCTGCTTTAACAGAATCAAGGGAATTATTGAGTCACTCTTTTCTCTTTGTTTCAGCAGTTAAAGGAATCTCAGATATGGCTCTTGCTTTTCTATTTCTTTAGCAGAAGTTTTTACCATGCTGAGAACAGTTGTCTGGGTGTTCCTAACTGTATCACTGCCTTTAGAATTATTCAAGACATTCAAAAAATATTACTAATTTACAGACAGTGTAAACTAGATTGTCAGAAAATTTGCAACAAACACATCTTTCACTTGCACATAAGACTGGCCCATTTCTAATTTCACTGTTAAGAAAACACTTGATAGTACTGAACAAAAGCTGCTGCACATATAGATATTAACTGTCATTCCATTTTTGAGAATTTTAGTTGCAAAGAGGCAAAGCATTTATCAATGAAACTCACAATGTTTAAAAGTCTGTATTTTGGACATTTAAGTTACCAAAAAGAACTATTGCTTATAAGTTAAGATAGCCTTGTTTAAAATGTTACTGACTTGCAAAAATATCCAAAACAAACAAAACTCGGGTGGATGGATTTACCAGATGTTTACTTATAAGCATGTACATAAAAACCAGGATGTTTACTTCAATTTGGGAAAGCTAACAAAGTTTTCTTATGAATTGCCTTCTATCTTTAGCTGCATGCAGGATGGTTGAGCAAAACAAGTGACATTTCCACTTAAATTTATCTGCAATGCAGAAGATTGAGTGAGAATAAATATAAATCAACAAACAATAGATATCTGTAGTTCCCAAAAGAGAAGTGAACACAGGAGAAAAATGAAGATGTTTGAAATTATGATGATTATCATTATATATGATGATTCATATATTATGCTATATGAATTTTATCACTATTTCTAGCATTTGGCCAGAAAAAAAAAAAAAATCTTAATCAAAGTCCTAGAAACAAATGCACTCACAGAAAAAAAGTTATTATAGAATGAATTACAATAATTGCTCAGATAATGAACAGCTGCCATTTTAAGCATTTCATTTTCTCTTTGGTATATATGAAGTCAACCTTTCTAGTCCAGAAAAAAAGACAATGGTAAGTTACTTGTAGATGACCTTAGAGAAAACACAGTGACAATTTCTCATTTGATTTTTTTTTTTTTTTTGCTGTGACATTGTGAACCTGAACTGTGCTACCTACTACAGCTAATGTACAGGCCAGATTTTCAATAAGAAGTGCAACACTTTAGATGGTCTCTGTTCCTGAGACACCAATGTAAGTGGCCAGTTGTCTTTGAAAAATATCTCACAATGAGCATTTTACTGAGAGGCTGCAGCATGTTCACAGATAACACTAAGCTGTTCTTTTGAAATAAGTATACTTATTGAATTCAACAATTTGATTCTTTTACCATAGGTCTGGTGCTTACAGGTGCAAGCTGTCCTGTATCTGGTCAGACTGGAGAGGGGCACAGTATGTCCGTGGTTCTACCAGATAAGATACCTGATATGAGAAACAGAGAATGTATGATGGTATCCAGGTTTGTCTATTACAGCCCCTGCTCAGGTCAAGGGAAAATGAGAAGAGAAAATTGTTTCAACCCTGGGTTAGGGTACAACATCCCCTATTAGCTTGCCCTGCACTGATCCGCCACTGATCTGTATTAACAGACACACTGTGGTTATAGTGGATCTGTGCGAGTTGATTTCATCTGAAAGACTGATACAAAACTTTCTTAAGAAAAGGTGATTTGCAATTTTTCAACGGGTTTAATTGAATCCAAAATTCAATTTGTTCTTGCTATCTGCAACCTTTAAACAATCAATGGCTATACAATTTCAGCAATGACTCTTTAAAATTAGAATTATTGAAAAGGCTTACAGGTAGTGATAAACAGAGTGAGGTGGTATCGATTGGCCAGTGGAAGACATTGATTTGAACTGTAAACAGGTATTATGCTAGAAGAATTGCATTACAGCATGTCTTTTTGCCACTCTTTTTCTGAGTCATTAGTAAACACATTCGTGCCATTTATTTGGTTATAGTTTTAATATGCTTTTAATTGCTTGAGGAGATTTATGGTTGAGGAAACAGGGAAGTCTGAAAAACATCATGTGAAATGGTTTGAAAGCACAAGTTTCACAGTCTTTTCCTATTTAATAGATTGTGAATGTTTATGATTTACCAAACAAATATGCTTACCATATAAATATATATGTATTTATACTGTGCTTGCAAATTAGTTTCTCAGTAAAAAAGAAGAGTTGTGTGCATTTTTTTTCTATCTAGATATGTTCTATCCTTCCTTTAGCCAAAAAAATAAACTTTTGTACTGACATTTGTGAAACGTATCAGGTATGTATGCCAATTCACATGCTTCGTGTGTATATTATTTCAGAAGAATAAACTTGAAAATTTCTAGAAATCTTCAGTTTTCCATCAGAAAAAATTGAATAATATTTGATTTAAGCTACAATTAAATATATTGTTATTATATATAAATGACACATCAACATGAATAACTAAGGGATCAGAACTAGAATAATAATAGGCACTGTTTAAACTCAAAATATGGTACTCTACTCATCAATGGTCTTTTAATCCAATTGTGAAAACACAGAATGACTAATCTAGCAGCAGAAAATAGATTGATATATTCTCATTCTAACTTTAATTGGTAGATAAACAACTAAATGGGGAAAAACAGGGTAAACTACAGCAAGATTACACATAAGAGTTAAGACCGTGTGGAGAATAAAAAGAGAATTAAAAGAGATAAAAGATGAACAAACAGAACATCTACACAGGTTAGAGAAAATTCAGTAAAATTTAAGTTTTGTGAAAAGAAGATCAAAAGTTCCTGGCAGACTTAGGATCTTACCCTTCACATCTGCTACAGGAGCCTTGTTTTTGGCTGTTGTTCATCTCTTCTTTCATCAGCAGGGATCCATGTTGCTAATTCTATACTTGCTCTGTGTGCAAGTCTCTTATCTATGTCACTGGAAATGTCAAGCATGAAATGTGTTTAGTATATGAAATGGATTTGTACCAAGAGGAAAATTTTGCCTCAGTTTTGTCTTCAGGCTTAACTCAGAGCTGACCTTAGAAAAGCATACACAAATCTGAGCACTTGGAATAAAGTTTGAGTCACATCTTTTAAGGATCTGATTTCCACCTCTTACTGACTGTATACCCACAAGTTCTACGAATTCAGTGCAGACACCCACTGGACACATTTCTTTGAGGTAGTTTAAGCCCTCACAGTCTGTCACTATGTGTCACTTTCATAGATATAGATTCTAAAACAGTTAAAATAATCATAGTTCTATTTTTTACTGGCCTCAGTAGGAGCTGAAAACTGCAAAATCCAGAAATGGGATGTAAATATCTAAACGACAGCTGGTGGTTTTGAGAAACGAGGTTACTTATTCAACTTACATAAAATCTAATGATGAAAAATCTTTAAATATAAGCCCAAAGTTAAGGAAAACTGTATATAACCCCTGGAAGCTCTATATTTTTGTTTCTTTATACATCCATTTTTAAAAGATACTAGGGTTTTTTACTTTTATTTCCATTTTGCTGTTGCTGTACACTGCTGTAATGCAGCATAACTTCATAATTTATCTGCAATTTTTTGTGTGTCTACTATAAGAAATTCCCTTCTATTACATTTGAAAAACAGAATGATTTGTCTTTCATAAGTTTTCTTCACCTGTGTTTATGGAAAGTGTAGTGAAGAATTTTTCTTTTGCTGAAGTCATTAAGGAACATAACAGATGCCAAGTTTAAAAGCTTGAACTCACCACAACATGATATGGAAGGGACTGAAGTGTTAAAAGAAAATGTTTTTAATTTGGCCTGCAGACATGTCTTGCTTCATAAGGCCTCAAAACTTCATGTCAGCTTCATACAAAACTGTTTCAAGTGAGACCTAAAAACACATCAGTGTAAGCTTTGTTGGTTTTTTTGCTTCTATTGCCCATTCACACACATTCCATACAAAAGGGTGAGGACAGTAGGCAGCCTGAAAGTTGTGATTTTTTTTTTTACAGATATGTTTCTGTACTTCTAATTTGGGACCATCCTTACACAAAAGAAGGGTGTACTCCTTCAAAATCCAAGATGTTAGAGCAATGCATGCTGAACACTAACACTGCCTGCTCTGGTGGATACTGGGAATGGTTGGACAAACTGGTGAGATATAAGCTTCCTCTCTTTTTTAAACTCAAAGAACACATTCTAGAAACACCGGGAACGACAAAAACTTGAGGACAGAAACTAAAAAGTACCAGGTACCTCAAAAAAGAGACAAGATACATCTTGTATGAGTGATTGTGGTTCAGAAGTTGCAAAAAAACCCCTCTGAGAACAGCTGAAAGGCATGAACCTGGCTGGCCTGCAAGCAGCTGCTGGACTATGGCACATGGTGCGTGCTGGCCCCTTAATATTTACTGCAAAAATCCATCTGAGTCTCAAAATTTGCCTGAATAATGCAAAAAATAATTATTCATCTGAACACTTACTTTGTAAATGCTTTTATTAGTATTCAGGACACGTACTTTAATACTGCCCTGCTTCAAAAGCTCAAGTCATTCAGTCAAGGTGTAGAAGCTACACTTGATGGTCTGGGTAATCAATAATACAGGACTCTTAAGCCAAAACAGACTTACAGCTCAAATGGAAATCAAATTTTAATCCTGTACATATTATGCACAGAGAAGTTTAAATTTCAAAGACAAAATCTACTGTTGCCTTTTTTATGTTTGTTGAAATGCTACGACATTAGGGTTTTATATATTTTGTGATTGCAGTTTTGTCATGGGAACCCTGCAGTTTTTTTTTGTTGTTGTTGTTTTTTTTGGTGGTTTTTTTGTTTGTTTTTGTTTTTGTTTTTGTTTGTTTTTGTTTTTGTTTGTTTGTTTTTTTTCCAGAATCTAGTCTTTATTTAAATCAAAATGCTGATATATATTTCATTTGGATACCTACATGCCGAGAGATTTTATCTGCATTAGTAGGCTTTTTTCTCTTAAGCAATACAGATGCAAACAGCAAGAGATACACTCTTCTGTTGCCAGAACATCCAAATGCCAACTGCATAGGAACAGATGTAGTGCTCTATTCTGCAAATCGTTCAAAATAAATGGCTCTGGAAGGTGTAATGTGACCCTTTATAGCAATGGTATATTAAGTGTGAAATGGAAAGATGTAATCAAGAAAACCATAAAAAATTGATTACTGCTTATGCTATTCAGATCATAAAGCCAAGGTACTAACTCAGACTATAGATACTGTCATGTTACTGAATGCAGACAAATTTACCTGCTGTCCAAGTGCAAAAAAAAAATCTAGCTTAAAGATAGTCAGGAGGGCATATTAACAGTTTCTATATGATTTTTTAACACATTGAGATGTATGGAAAACATCAAGTAAATTGAAATTAATGACATTTAGTATCATATTAAATGAATTTATTTAAATTTGTGGTCATTAAATAAATCCTTTAGAGATTTGCAAAGCATGTTATAGAATGCCAGGTTTTATTAAATTTCATTCAATAAATTTTCCTTAGGTTCAGAAAGTACACAGTAGAGCAAACCACAATATGAAGGAAGTTGCCTTCTTCATCCCTCTCTCTACATCTAAATTATACTGTGGGGTGAGACAAACTCCTGAGTTACACTCTATAGATTGTTACACATAGTCTCCATTTCAGGGCACTGGTCCCATAACTAGGAGTAGGCAGTGGGAGTAATTCAGCTCTGAAGCTTGGTCTATGTGGACTAAAGAGTTCACACAGGTCCACATGAACTTGTGTGGGTGGAAGGGTGACATGGCACAAAATGTCCTCATCTGCAGTGTGAATTCAGAGTGGACAAGACTGAATGGATTATTTTCAGCCCAAATGAGGTCTAAGCCATATCTTTGTTCAAACTGAAATGCCTGAGGCTTTATGTTAATTGATTGAAACACTGACTGGATTTGGAAAGAATTAATCTCCCTTCAGCCCTAACAAACGTCTTTATTACTGGGGAGTGCTTTCTATTTTTGTAAAGATCACATATTTAAACCAGAACAACAAAACTCAAGCTTATCTACCACTCTGAAGAAATATATAACCACCACTCTGAAGAAATATGTAACAATGCTAATGTAGTACCCCAGTTGTTGAGAAGTCTTTCATCTTCTTGGCTGATTTTCCTAGACACTTTGGTGTTGCCAGTGCCCTGAGGACACTAACAGGTCATAATAACCCAACCCAGATTCACTTGGGACCACCACCCACACCCTCTACCAGTGAGCCCAGGAACCTTCAGAGCAGCCCTGGGGCTCCAGCTATTCCCTGGGCTGAACTGCAGGTGTGCCTGTCTCCAGCCTGGTCTGTGGCTCTCCTTCTTGGCATGGCCTTGGATCTGTACTGTTAGCAGCCTGACTCTAGCCCTGTTTTCTGGTTGGATCTCAGAGACTTGTGTAATCCTGCCTCTTGGCCCCATCTTATCTTGCTCCTCACTGGCCCCCGTAGACTGACCCCAGGCCTGGTTTGTTGCTTGCTGTGCTCTTCATGCTATCCAGTACTTGTGCCTGACTGACTTACATGATTAGGGACGTCGTGCATTGGTGAGGGANTTTCATCTTCTTGGCTGATTTTCCTAGACACTTTGGTGTTGTTGCCAGTGCCCTGAGGACACTAACAGGTCATAATAACCCAACCCAGATTCACTTGGGACCACCACCCACACCCTCTACCAGTGAGCCCAGGAACCTTCAGAGCAGCCCTGGGGCTCCAGCTATTCCCTGGGCTGAACTGCAGGTGTGCCTGTCTCCAGCCTGGTCTGTGGCTCTCCTTCTTGGCATGGCCTTGGATCTGTACTGTTAGCAGCCTGACTCTAGCCCTGTTTTCTGGTTGGATCTCAGAGACTTGTGTAATCCTGCCTCTTGGCCCCATCTTATCTTGCTCCTCACTGGCCCCCATAGACTGACCCCAGGTCTGGTTTGTTGCTTGCTGTGCTCTTCATGCTATCCAGTACTTGTGCCTGACTGACTTACATGATTAGGGACATCATGCATTGGTGAGGGATGATGTCTTTGTCTGGTCACCCTTTTCTCCTTTTTCCTCCTCCGTCTGAGACAGTCCAATTCTTTCTGCTCTCCGGAAACTGTAGGAAATGAGGACACAGCTACTCCATTTTTGTCAGGAATGACTGAGGCATTTGGTGTGCACCAAGAAGGGCTGGAAGAAGTAGGTATAAGAGTTTTATCAGGCTGAGGAAATGCTGAGTGCTCAGACCCACCAGTGTGTGGCAGTTCTGTTCTGTGTGCTGACAAACATGCCCCTTCAAGGAGATAACTAATGGATTTCCCACAGCTTAGAGATCACACTCAGCATACTCTTAAATGTCCCAAGTCTCCTGGGGATCCGTATTTCCACAGAGTTCACACCAGCAGCATTTATGCAGTTTGGAGTCTGTTTCTTGCCATGTTTCTGTTATGACATCAGTCATTTCACTAGAGCACCTATATCAGTGTTTAGTGATTTTTCTGTATTTTTGCTACTTCTTTCTAAGCTGCAGTTTTGGGGTAGCCATGAATGCTGGCACCCAACAGTTTGTCTCTGACTACCAACCATCTGCATATCCTACCTTGCAGGCATCCTGCCACAATTTACCTGGCAACAAACAGCAGAAAAGAGTATTGACATCCCCCTACACATGGGATGGTCTGGCAGGACTGGAGACTGCTGGCAGATCAGAAAGAAAAATTGCTGTTTTGGGCAGACTCAGACTGTTCTTTCTGACATTCCCAGGAAATAAATACCTTTGACTTAATTTTAACATAAGTAACAAACACAAAAATACTCCTTGCATTTCTTTTGCAGTCTTGCCACCACGCTACCTTAAGCACTAAAACCAAACATGAGGTAATTTAACCCCAAGTCACTGAAAAAATAATTTTCCTCCTAGAATAATTTCAAAATAACTTTTATGCTCAGTTTCATGGATGAGATATTTCACTGTGATGATTTCCATCTTAATGGCTTAATCAAACTATTTTTAAGGTTTATGTAATTTCTTATTTATCTGAACTACTTACTGAGTATAAAATATCTGTGAAATTAATTATTCCTTTTATATTCCTGGAAAAGATGGGTGTCTGGTATGATTGGGGCTTTTTTAGGACAGTTCTTTGCTAGAAAATGAACAGTGTT
The DNA here is from genome assembly GCA_013397395.1 of Sinosuthora webbiana. Classification (NCBI taxonomy): domain Eukaryota; kingdom Metazoa; phylum Chordata; class Aves; order Passeriformes; family Sylviidae; genus Sinosuthora; species Sinosuthora webbiana. The sequence goes on along the minus strand of VXBN01013852.1, from coordinate 86,993 downwards.
TTTGAATTCTAGATACAGGATTTGAACTTCAAAGTCTTTTTTGTTCTTTTATTGCTTTGTTCTCCAAAAACAGACCATTTTGTATGTGTGTATCTCTCTCTATATATATATATATAACTGTACAGAAACAACCTTCAAAATCACAGGAAATTATTTTAGCAATATCTCAGAAGGTGGCCTCAAACGGCAATTTTTATTACTGCAAGGAATGCTATAAAATAGATTTTTGCTTGTGTCTGTTCCCACATTGAATTCAGACCCTTCTCTGTCAGGGACAATGATATTATTACTTCTTTATCCTCTAAGCTACTCCTCACTGGTTCACTCCTATCTCATAAGGTTACATAAGACTTTGGGAGAGAACCTTCTAAAAAAAATTAATGGTAAAACTGTTATTTTTTAATGAGATCAAGTTCACTGTATTATAAAAAAAATGGAAAAAATACACCTTTTTTGTGGGTTTTTTTTTTTTTTTTTTTTTTTTTTTTTTATACTGAAAAACATGTGCAACACAAATAAGCTCAGGATTAATTGTGCTAAATGATTTACCTGTCACAATAGAGATTTTTCACAGAAGTAAAACTGGGCATATAGATAACAAGTCTGTTGAGACCTGGTGGAGGGAGAAGAAGAGTGCTGCTGGCTTCATTTGAGAAACTGCAGGTTAAAAATCTTGATCCAGTAAAGTATTTTAGTACTTTAGGCTTATCTTTAAGCAATTTGCTTCATTGTATGTGTTATTGTTAAGAAAAAAATTCATGCCTAAGTCTGGGAATACATTTCCAAATCTATGAAATAAATGGCTTTATCACAGTCTCACAGGAAGCCTGTTGCAGCCTTAGGAAATGGATTACTGCCTCCTTATTATGAATCCAGTGCCATGACCTCAAATTAATTTCTTTTATGGCTGTTTGGACTGGAAAACATTGGCCTCTGTACATGCATTCTGGCTTCTTAGCTCTATTCTGATGGCAGGATTACAGATTCCACCAGACAGGTCTATTTTTCTTTTTGTCTGTACCGTCCTTCAGCATTTGTACCAGAGTCAGTTTATTTTCTGTTTCTGACTGAGGGCAAGTGATTGTACTAATCAGATAAAATAGACCTCAAGTAAACATAATGGATATAGGCTCTTTCAAGCCTATTGAGACACAACAGAAGGACCTAGGAGCAATAAGAAGATCATCCTTGTTAACAAATAGTCTGATGTGCTAGTGAATAGGGAGGAAATTCATGTTAAATTGTATCTGAGGTTGATCTGTGTGTACAAATATATCTTATTGATTCCATTGAACCATCATTGCAGTTTGCTAAATAAAACTGTGGAGGTCTGGGGGTTGTGTTTGAGGACTTTGTAATTTGAAAATGAAAGGTGGGAAGCAAATTCAAAAACAAAACAAAACAAAACAAAACAAAACAAAAACAACAACAAAAAAAAAAACGAAAACAAAACAAAACAAAAAAACCTGTGCTGAGAAAGAAACAGTGTTACTCCTAGTAAGCATAATCTGGGTGAGATATATTTACCTCATGCTACTGGTGGCAGAAATTAGTGGGTTAGTGCACGTTAACCAAGCACTTCACTGGGAGAAGGTAATTTCTGCCTCCAGAATGATCATATCACTTATTCTAGCAGTGTAAAGACCCCACCTGAACATCACACTTTCAAAAAACAAAAGGGCACTTTTTAATATTATCACAAGTTCTCCTACTCTTATTTTAACTTTGCTGCAGTTTGGAACTGATTCGTTTTGGAGATAATGGGGATAACATACCACGTTGCTGTTTAGAGTGAGGTTTACTGCACAAAAAAACCAATTAGAAATATACTGGAAATTATGAGTACAGGTTCAGTTTCAGACTTAAAATCACTCTTTCAAAATGTTTATATTGCACATTCTAGTAAGATGCTTTTACCTTGTCTTTAACAGTGGTTAGTAGATTATTGTAGTATAACATAATTTTTTAATCTCAAGAGGATTAAAAACAAGAATAGTTAAAAACAGTGGAAATTCTGTAATATTGGAAAAAATAAATTCTGTAATACTAGAAATTCTAGCGGAGTCACCAGGGGTGGGAAATTATGCCTTAAGATTTAGCTTTCATGTCTTTCAGATTCTGTGCTGCCTAGGGCTGTAGTTCTGAGCCTCATACTAAGCGCAGGTAAGCTCTCTTCACAGAGCAGGTGGACAAAACAAATCCTTTTCCTACTGAAGTCCAAGGACAAATTTCAGGGCCAAAAGCACAAACAACAGTGGACTGAGGGGAGGAGCAAGAAAGATTGGACCTCACAACCTGAAGCTGTAACTGGACAATTAAACCCCAATACGCAAATGAACCAAAATTTATATAAGACCTCATGACCAGTGAGCCATTTTTGTGACCATTCCTAATCTACCTTCAGTGTAGTCCTGGTAAGGCTTTTGTCCTGCCCAAGGTGTCAAGACCTTAAAGCCTTTCAACAAATACGTGCTTTATTCTCTAGCCCTGTCCAGTCTGTGTTTCAAGTCAGTCTTCCTAAGGCATCACCTTCACAATTAAAAAAATAATTCTTTGAGTATCACAGGTGATTACTGGAAAAAAAGGCTTTTCACTGTTTTGTGTCTGTAAAGGTATTGATTACAAATGAAGAAAAAATATCAGTACTTGTTAAAGGAGATATATTTTATATTTCATATTTTATCAAACCATTAAAATACCTTGGCTATTAAGGTCTAATAAACCATTTCCTTTGCAAATATAATAGAATGCAAAAATAATGAGTCTTACTTGAATACATAGCAGCTTAACTCAAAATCTCTGATGTTTCTAATCTCAGTTGTATTCCCATCTTATTTGGACAATCCTGGGGAGAAAGCATGTCCTTCAGAATGTCCATGGGAGCTCATCCAAGTGTGGTGCTCCCAACACCTCTTGCTCCTCTGGCTGCAGGCTATTTCTGAATCACTTTCTCACTGTCCTTGCTTATTACTAAAACTCTATCTCCAGGGGTGTGGGAACTGCTAACTCATGTCTCCTGTTGAGGAGAGAGGCGGTTTCCTAACACAGCCCTGGCTGTAGTGTCTGAGCAGTCATCAGTGAGCTGGCAGTGGTGATCCAGCACCCGCAGCCTTCTCTGGGTGGTGAGCTCTTCCTCACTCCACTGAGGCTCAGCAGGAGCTGCCCCTGGGGAATCTATGAGTTTCTGGGTTTGAGAGTAGGACAATGTGTTGTCCCTGCATGAAGGAACCTCCCCAGACATCTCCCAAGGCCCACCAGCGATTGTGCCGTGGTGCTGCTGATATGTACTGCTGCCCTACCAGGTGTCTCCTGTGGCACTTGTGACCCTGATGCCACTTAGCCCTGTCCTTGGCATGTTGGCTTCCAGCCTCCCCAGCTACCTGACAAAGGAACATAGGGCTCTGGAACAGCAATTTGTCTTCAGGACAATGCAACTGGGTAACAGATTCTTCATTTCTAGTTCAGCATCTGAATGGTTGTGAATTTTCACTAGCAGAGGGAACTCTGTCTAGAAAATAGTAGAAATTATTTTCCTCAAATGGAGGATTTCATACGTTTGGAAGGCAGTTATCACTTCAGGTAGTCCTGATAGATAAAATGTCATAAATAAATAGCATAAATTCAGCCTGAAATATTATTAAATGAACATAGAAATTACTTTAAAGGTGTTGGTGCAATAACTTACATTGAAATAGATTTTCTAATGCTAGTTGAACTATGATTCAGGATGCAATTTAAGAGAATATTTTGAAGCAGAGAATGAAAGTTAAATTATCATTTTAATTAACACAGTGAGTTAAAATAAGAATATTTTGATTGAGCTTCCAAAAAATTTTAAAACTCATCTCTTTTCCCTTAAAATATTTTTTTTTAAACTCAGTGTTTAGTTGTTTGTTTTTTTATTAAAGGCTGCTAATGTTCTTAATGTTTGTACTCTATGAATGGCTAAATGAAACAAATGTATTTTTTATGTGTGTGTTTTCTGACAAACATAATTAAAACACTTCCTGTTTTTCAAGTTTTTAAAATTTCACGTTAATATCAAAAATCTTCCATTCAAAAAGAAATCCCTCATTCTGAAAGCCTCTACACAGTCATGTTTTTTCAGAAAACTTTTAACACCATGGAACAGTAATATTAAGGCCATACATTTAAGAGAAATGGAGAAATATTGCTTCGTGGTTTTAAATATAAGATTAAAATCCCAACTTTAATTAATTAAATTATAAGAACACAGGTTTTTTAAGCATAAACTGAGGGTTCCCTTAGTAGCATTTTCAGATATATTTGTGTTAGGAGAAATGATTCAAAATAATATTAAAATGTAAAAAAAACCTTTTTTGATTCAAGAGATGGCTCATTACTTTATACATTTTATAAGTATTTTTTTATTCAGAATGACTTCATTAACTATAAGTTGAAAATAATTACTTAAGATATGGAAAGGAGTTAAAACCAGGCAAAAATGAGAAGCCAGGAAAAATGTTAAGGTTTTTTTAAACTAGAAAATACTGAATATAAAGAACATTAAATAAAAACTGTATACAAAAGTAAATATCTTTTCATAATTGACAATTTCATTATATAAGTTACATGTATACAAAATGTGGTATGTATCTTCAACATAATTTAAAGGACATTAGAAATATTTTAGATAACAAAGTTTTTAAACTTTACTGACAATTACCCTCAGACTTATTAAGTAAAATTCCATCAGATACTCACAACATTTTGACCATATAAATATAAAATCCCATTAAGTCCATGTATCTAAAATAGCATAGCATTTTCTAGAACCAAGAGAGGATATCTTTGGATCTTCTGGAGCAATGAGGTAGAAGAAGCATGGTGCTAACTATATCTCAGTTTGAAGAAGTTTCATTGGGGAGGAAAGCTCAGCTTCATGTAAGAATGTCAAGTTATATGAAGCACATCTTAGTGATAAGCCAGAAAATGTTCTGCTTGAGAAGATTTTTTGCAACTTGTAAAAACAGAGTGCTCAAGAAGTCTTGCATGAAATGATTAGTTGTCTTTATGCATAAGTCAGTAGTTCTATTGATTTGATAAAGTCTGAAATATCATTAATTTTACTCTCTAGCCACAGAATGGTGTCAGAAGGGAACTGGAGAGTAAGTGTGAATGTTTACTGAATTTTAAACCTGCTTGCTCATGCTGTCTTAATTTCCACTGTTGGACAATTACCAATACACATTTTGAGATGCAAATGCAAAGTGGGAAAATCTAATATGTCACGTAAAAAGGACTGCATTTGGAGGAACAGATGTTTAATCTAAGCATCCCTTTATGAACATGGTATTCTGAAACACACAGACAAAACTACTGTTATTAAGCAAACTCAAGTCTGAATGTTGGATCATTAATGTGAGCCATACTGCATTAGTGATTGCATTGATTGGTAGTGCTTATTGAAGTTAATTTTGTTGTCTGATAATGATTGAGTAATTACCTTAGGGTCAATGAATTCATATTAATCAAATGCTGACTGTGGAAATGACCTTGGGAAATGTGTAAAGGTGACCTGGCTGACTACTACCGGTAATTATTCATATTTCTAGTTATTAAACTTTCTCAAAGGCAAGCCTATAAATTTACTCTAGTCTAGTAATTTGTCTACTCAGTGCCTTCAGCATTGTACTTAGGAAGTCAAATCCAATGGTCTTAATACAAAAAATATTGAAGTGATTTGACCTAATTCTTACAGATAAGATTTTATCATTTGGAAGTGACAGAGAACATTGTTCATACTGTGACACTGGTACCTTGGGATTTTTTTTCTTAAAACAAATTTCTAGAAGACCTTTTCAGTTTCCAGCTGAGAAAGAATGTGAGAATAGAGGAAAATAAGATAAAACTTAGGTGAAACAGCACCATCTCAAAAACAAAACAAAACAAGAAACAAACAAACAAACAAACAAACAAACAAACAAACAAACAAAAACACCAAAAAAAACCACCTAAATCATAGTATTTTGGGAGCTAATTTTGGGCCTCCTCAGCAGTGCTGACTAGAAGAGTTTGTCCCAGACAAGATCTCATCAAGTGTTGAATATTTCCAAGGGTGAGGGGACAACCTAGCCGAGCAACCTGTTCCAATATTTGACCAAACTCACATTTAAAAAAAATTGTTTTCTTTTTTTAAAATATATCATTTCCTATATTTCTCATTGTGGCCATTTGTGCTGGTTTTCGTTTGAGTAGAGTTAATTTTCCCTACATTTACTTTCTATTGCAACCACTTTATGAAAGGAAAAGGTGACCATGGTAAACAGGCTATTAAATGTCTACACAAACTAGCATCATAACTTATGTCTTTAACATATTTAGTATGAGAATTCCCGCTAGCTGATTTTATATGTGTGCATGCTTCCATGCTCTTTTTTTCCTCATTCTAAATTACCCTGATTTTCTAACCAGAGTAGAGTGGTAGGGTTTTTCCTGACAGTTTCATGTTGGAATGTCAACACGTATGAAAGACTACCTTTTTATAAATAAAGTTTGTAAATTGAAATTATATTTTTTTTAGGATAGACTAAGGATTCTTATCTGTATGTATCTATATCTATATCTTTTTCAGTCTATCTATATCTAAGCTATATCTATATCTATGTCCTGGATCTATATCTATGTCCTATATCTATTATTTATGTCTATATCTATATCATCTATATCGATATGTAAATATATTGCACATAAACAATATTTTCCTTAAGCATGGAGAATTCTCAATGAGCACCATTACTACCCTCACTCCACCAGACCAGTGCACATAGCTGATTTGGCACCTTGAGTTTTTGTGCAGCTGTGGCTTAACTTCAAACTGACGCATCCATGGGCAAAGCTGGCATGTTCAAAGCTCTCCTGGGGTGAAAGTGAAGGCAGCACTACACCCCACACTTCCACAGCAAGGCAGTCATGAGTAGACACCATGCAGTGACACTGGATGAGTTCTGAAATAAACTCCCAGCCAAAAAAGATCCCAACTGCAAGAGGATAATTAGAGCAATTTGAATTTTGTGGTTAAGGGAAGCTCAGGCTCAACAGTATTTAACATTTTATGAATTCAATTTGCCTAATGAGGTGCAGCAGAGGTGACAGCATCCCTAGTGCAAAGTGTGTATTTAATTTTGACAAGTTATGCATGGCCAGAAACAACAGCAATTTCCTTTTGACAAGAACTATTACTTACAAATCACACTAGTGGCACAGCAGCATTAATGCGAAAGGATGAGCAGATTAAGCAAAAGCTACCTGATCCTATTCCCAGCTCTCATCCCTCAGGTACTACAGACAGCCCTGTAGTTTTTGGTCCTGTGGCAGACAGCACTCATTTAATTCTTTTCTTAGGGGAATCTTGTCTTTTTACTGCTGTAACATGTCTGGCCAGGCTGTGTGATGGCACCAAAGGAAGCTCAGGGAGGCCAGAACCATTAAGCTCAGAGGTCTTTGCCGTATTCAGTATTTGAGGAGGCTTTGCCTGTGCTCTTGAGAAAGAGAAAGCAGGATTGTGAGAAAGAAAGCAGGACTGTGAGAAAGAGAAATGTGGCATTGCTCAAGGAGCAGCTCCCAGACAGCATCAGTAACAGTGCACAGGTGAGACTGTAAGTGCACAGGGCACAACTCTGCCCTCAGTGATGAAGTGACTAGGTAGACTTTTGGCATGGCAAAAAAAGTCTTACAACTTGCAAAATATTCACAGTGGGAGGTTTAAAAAAGAATCTTAAGATTATATCTTTTCCTAAAAGTGGATAATTTGTATGAATATTAGAAGCTAAAGCACCCACCAATTTGAAATACCTCCTTTCACAAAAGCTAGTTGTATGTAAAAGAAGCTTTAAGTTGTTGCTACTGCTTTTCTACAAATTTGTGTTCATGCTATGCGTGCCTTGTAAAAGTTGTACAAACCTGAATGTCACTTAGCATGATTCTTTTTGCAAGTAAAATTGTGTTGTTGAGAGGTTCAAAAGGGAAAGAAACTACAAAAATAAACTGTCCTGTCTAGTAATACCTGTGTAAATATTGTAGCAATATTTCCTGCCATCACTTCAGGATAAAGTAATAACTGTGCATTTTTAAATTGTTGTGTATTTTTATAACAAAAATTAAATTCTGAAATCATATAATCTTGGAGCAGAAACAATTCTTTCTTTTTTTGGCTGAGAAATGTGAAAGAAGAATCTTTTATCCATTCATGTGATTTAGAAAACATGAAGTTGAGTGTATTTTTTAAGAAAATATTTGAAATTAGTTTTAACTATGTGTGGGCATAGGGTAGTCTGACCACACCTTGTCCAGCACCTCACCTTGATTGGGAAAACCAGAAGTGATGTGCTGCAGTGGGATCACAATCACTCTGTAGTGACACCACTTCTCACCACGAAGTGAAGGGGGATACTAACCACTAAAAGGGCTGCTCAAAACTAGTACCTGTCATAAGGAAATAACATTCATATTCATTGTTGTAAGAACTTAGTGCTCTTAGTCCCTGTACAGAGTGACCATCTCATAATGATCTTTCTCTTTGCAAAGGACTATAAAGCTACTGTTACTGGGTGAAGCTGTTTAAGGATATTTCTTGAGGATGAAGGAGAAATTCTAATCACCTGATCAACATGGCTCTACTCCTTTATTTATCTATATCTTTAAAGGGTAATCTATATATGCAGCACATGTCTGCATCTATATCTATATCTAATCTCTATCTATGAATGTGTGTATATTAATTTATATTGTTACTCTCTATATTACTCTTAATCATATTCCTGTATATAAAGCAAACTTCAAAAATTCTTTGACAATCATACAATCTTTTTTTTTCTCTGTTGAAACAAATAATTTAAACTTAAAATCTTTCTCTTAAATGATACAATGAACTAGATGTAATTTAAATGTTGGAAGAAAAGACTTGTAGCTTAGCAAGTTATGAGGGTTATGAACATTGGAATAAGGTATGTAGCATAAAAAGACCCATGAATATCCACTGAATTTTCTGAGGAAAAAATCAGCAGTACAAGCTCAGTAATGATCAGTACAGAAGGAAGAAAAAGGAATTTAGTCATAGGACTCATAATAAAAATAGCAATAAGAACAGTTCATTCATGGAATTGAAGTAATCCAAACACCTGTGTTAGTAAGTGTGAGTAGACAAAACAATAAATAGATGAAAAAGAAGTTGATAGAATTAACATATCAAATTATCTAGTCTTGTGGAAAAAAGAAAAAGATAAACTGAAAATTTCTGTCTGGCCTTGATACCTTTGTTTTCATGGTTAGCTAGCAGAAAATCCATTGAAGTAAAATTCCACCAAGTTTACTGGTTATTTTCTATAGTTTCACTTAGATGCTTCATGCTTTTAGATTCAATTTCATCATGTATAGCAAAGCTAAGTTTAAAGAAACCTTTAAGTCAGACAAAATGTACTATGAGAAACAGTATTTTCATGAAACTGATGAGAAGAAAAAATGCAAGCAGAGCTGTGACAAAGTAGTTAATGGCCTGCCATACACTGCAAACATTATTTTCAGAATGCAAAACCAGAAAATAGAAATTAATTCCACATGCTTCTGGCTTTGGGAATTATAATTCTTCATTTATACTGATGCCTTGGAGAGGCTACCTAGAACAGAGGCTAGGCTGAGTTAGAAAATAAAGTATGTATTTATAAAAGGCCTTTAACAGACACACTTTGGGCAGCGCAGGAGCCTCGCAGAGGCTACACCCAAGATGGATGGTGGTCACAAGTTTTTGAGACAGATATATGTTTTGTCTATTTGCATATCAGGGGTTAATTCTCCAATTACAGCTTCAGGTAATGAAGTCACATTCCCCCAGTTTCTCCCCTCCCAATTCACTTTCGTTTATAATTTTCAGGCCTGAGGCTGAGATGGTCTTGGTTTCTATCTGAGAAAGGATTGTTTTGTCTGAACAAATTGTGAAGAGAATTTATTAATACTACGTATGAAGTTCAGAGTTATACACTAATGCAGTACAGGATCTGAAAAATCTAAAAGCTAAATCTTTAGGCCTCAATATTTGTAGATAGAAGTTTCAATAAAAATTATTTATACATTCAGATACCATGTAGGTCCTTCAATTTTATAGAGTAAAATATCCTAAGAATTCTTATATTATGTAGAAAAAATACCCTTTTTTTTGTTGTTTTTAATAGCCACAAAAATCAATCTTGTATGCACTTAAATTCCCTTTTTAAAACTTTTTTCCCCAGAAATTATGTGTAAATGCAACACATGCAACTACCATTTATTTAGGTTACCAGACACTAAAGATATTACTTCAAGGAGCACTTGAGATGCTTGAGCTGGAAGAATTTGTTTGACGAATAATATTCAAACACCATGTCAAAGCAGAGGTTGTTGGTACTCACAAAGCATACCTCATACCTTCAATTTGCCATGCTTCAGCAATATTTTCAAAACCTTGAAAAGTCTTATAAGCATATTTTACTTTTTTCTAAAATTGGATTCTATAAAAAATTCCTTTTATTAGATTGTCACATTTAACAACAACCTACTGCTTTTCTTTTGCTGCTGCATAAGTTTAGCTCAATAGGGGTCTTTTCATGCTTGCAAAATATGTTTTTTATTTAAGTTTAGGAAATACAGATCCTAAGCAAAGATATTAATTTTCACATAGTCCTCTCCTTCCTTCTGTCTCTCTCAATTTATTATATATTGAGTAGTGGTTTAATAATAATAATGATTCTATTTATTCTAAATCAAGCTGGCAGAAATGAAGAAATATCCTTTTTGTTGAACAACAAATTCACCATGTATAGTAAAAGTTCTTCATAGTCATGCCAAATTGAAATAAATTTCTATGTCTTACAGGATTTTCTGATATCTGGATGTTATTGGAAGAGTGGTTTCCAGCTTTTTTCATGGAAGTGTGATTCCCAAATTATTCTGGGTTGGCTACAGTGGGTGCACTGCTGCACATGGCCCTGAATCTTCTCTGTGTACACAATATGAATATGTAAGTATTTGATGTTTCTTCTCATAGCCAGAGGAATTCTGTTGTGCAACAGTTATTCAGATTATGGCACTGTATTAATGTGTTATGATTCTGTCAATGTAACTGTTTCTTAGGGTACAATTTTGGTATATGAACTCTTTAAATGTAAGTTGAGAATACTGACATAGTAGACATTCACAATTAGTCCTTTAATTACTTACAACTTATTAGATCAGGTCAGTAATAAATTGGTCCTGTCAGGCTAACATCCAGAAAAAATCTTTGAGATATAAATCTTCTTTAAAAAGGGAGTAATAATATGGTTTGTTCAACTACATTTACGTGAGAACATAAGGTGGATCTTTGTAGATTTAAAAAGTCATTTTTTCACCATTCTCTTAATATGGGAAGCCATCAAGTTGAAAAACATATTTTGAAATACACTATGGCCCAGATATATCGTTTTACATGTCAGAAGGTTGCATAGGAGGTAGCCCCAACATCATCAGTGCAATGATGCTTACTTAGCCTCTTGTGAGCAGTTTCCAGGAGACTGCAGGGAGTTGACAGCTCCTGAGGCCAATGTTAATCTTCCATTGGTTCCTGGCATCAGGTATGACTTTACATACTACAGTGCACTGGTTAGAGTTTAGAGGTTCTAAGAAACTGTCCTGAAATTGAAATTATTTATCCTGAAATTACAAATAGTCTTCACCTGCTCTAGTCTCTTGAGGTGGCTGTATCTGTAAGGAGGCATGTGGATCAGCTAGGAGTGTTGATCCACATGTTGATCACATGGTAGGTGGTTAAAGTCAGAAGTCCGGAACTTCTACTTTACATCTCACTTTTGTGTAGACTTCCTAAGGAATAGATGAACTACAAAAACACTTTCAGGCACAGTCCTCTGCTTTATGGATTTAAAGAACTTTTTAACGTTGGGTTATAGGTTGCTTTAGCAAACTGGCAAGCATACAGGAAAATATTAAATATAGTTTTAGTATCCATTTTCAGCTCAATAAGTAGTTTAGGATTAAGCACAGATAAACCAAACATTTGTAGTAAAACTACAAAGGTCAGCAAATGCACACACAGAGTTCTATATTTAAAGACATTGGCGATAAGTGAAGTGTTAAGAAAATATATGGTCACAATAAATAATCATATGGCGCAATGTAAAATAAAGAACTATACTAGTTTAAGCTTGGGTGAATGAGACATAAGATAATGTATAAATAAAATATTTTTAAGAGATCTATCTGGAAAAAAAAAAAAAAGACTAATTATGAAGGTCTCACTGAAATAGAATGCTTAGAAAAATATTTTAAACTATAGCTACTGATACACACCACACTCTAAGATCTATTAAAAGATTTTATAGTTTTGCAAAAAGAAAAAAATACATTTTAAAAGGAACACAGCTCTGTAAATCTGGGATGCATTAAAGGTACTGAAGTGTGTAAGAGCATAAAGTACTGAATTCAGCAAATTTTATGGCTAAATATACCATTTATAAGCACACTGTTTGTACTTTAAGGAAGAATAACTGTCTAAAAGAGAAGAGAGAGCATAATATTAGACACTCATATAGACTGGTGTATTGGGAGTTGTTAAAGCTGCAGTAAATCTACACTGACTTTTTGTATATGTACATGTATATGTATATCTCAAAACTTTGTTTTACAAACTTTACAAATAATCTGTTTTCTAAACTACACAGAAAAAGTTGAGATGGAAGACTGAGAATATTTTACATTGTCATCTTTATTTTTACCCCTCAGAGTTTATATATTTCAAAAGTTAAATGGAGTGCGCTGTACCTACTGTGTAGGCTACCATGTGAAAAAAGGTAGTGTTCTGAAAGATCAGTCACTTGTCCACAGTGGACCTCACAAATGTCAGTGTTTATGAGAGTGGGCATTTCTTTGTGCTCTCATACTTTTTTTCTAAAAATCGATTGAAGTTTATGTAAATAATACCATGGTATGGTTTAGAAATCAGATTGGGTTGAAGTTGGTACACTTGTTTCTGTTCACATTTCTGATGATGCTCTTTGATGTTTTTGCTTTAAGTCACACAAATCTAGTCTGCAATTTTCTGAGACATTCAAGTTATTTAAGTATCATATTTTCCACAACCACATTAGATTTACAGTTATTTATGTCACTCTAAAATGAAACCAAACACTAGGATGAAATTTATTGTGATTTCCAGCTGAATGTCAGAGGCTAGGGACTCTGAAGTAGTTGTCTTAGCACCTCCCATCTTTGGAGGTAGCTTTACTTACCTGCTGTACCTACCTGGATCCTTCTACCCATCCTCTCTCTGGTGCACTTCCTTACACTGTTTTTGTCTTCAGACTTGTGGAAAGAGTTTAACTTCATTGCAGTGTTGTCATCCACTGAGACTCCCCAACCAATAGTCAAGTAGCTACTCTCCCTTGTAAAAACAAGGTAGACTTGCCTGTGACATACTCCCTTTAATGTGCTTCTTTGATATTTTCTTTCCTAGGAAGAAAAGGAAATGTGAAAGACGGGTGAATCAGGATTATAAAATCCCTTACTTGCCTCTTTTGCCCTCTTACCATGGACCTGAGATGCAAACATAAAGTAATGACATGCCTGGGCATTAATCTCTATTCTCTGCTCTGGGTCTGGTCCATTACCAGGCATGAACACTGTTCACTATGTTTGAGCCATTTTGTAGTGCTGTAACTGATTCAGAGAAACAGCACAGAGAAGGGTCTTATAACCCATGTCACAGTTTATTAGAAAATACAACCTGATAAAGATTCAGAGGCAGGTTCCTTCTTTATTCAGTACTTCATCAATTCAGCAGGCATGGCACATATTTTGACAGTTCTACAGCTTACTCTTTCTCTTTTCACAGTGAATTAAATGATCAATGTGTTGTGTGAGAACTGCTAAGCATAATAATCTCATTAATAATAATTCCCTTCATATATTAGGTGCAAAGACATTGCTTTACACTGAGTGAAACAATTTGTTGGCTTAGAGTACCTTGCAGCAGGAACTTGATGGATTAAAGAAAGATGAGTTGTGTGTGAGGTGTTCTGAGGTACCCCCTCAATTCTGTTTTGGCAACAAAAACTTTCTCCCAGAAGGGAAGGGTATAGTAGTATAAATAAATGCCTTGCTGGAACCACTGCCAGAGGCCATCCATGTCATTATTTTCAGTGAATAACCTGAACTGGGACCATCCCTGAGAATTACACCCATGAGCATGAGAGCATTATCCAAACCCCTCTTGAGCTCTGTCAGGCTTGGGGCTGTGACCACTTCCCTGGGGAGTCTATTTCAGTACCCAGCCATCTTTGGATAGCAAACCATTTTCTAATATCCTACCTAAATCTCCCCTGACTCAGGCCATTCCCTCAGGTCCTGTCACTGGTCACCACAGAGAAGAGATCAGTGTCTGCCTCTCCTCTTCACCTCATGAGGAAGTTGTAGACTCCAATGTGGCCTCTCCTCAGTCTCCTCTTCTCAAGGCTGAACAGACCAAGTGTCTTCAGCTGCTCCTCATACAACTTCCCTTCAAGGCCCTTCAACATCACCATAGCCCTCCTTTGGATGGTCTCCAACAGCTTCTGTATTGTGGCACCCAGAACTTCATATAGACATAGGAGGTGAGGCTGCCCACCTCAGAGCAGAGCAGGACAATCCCCTCCCTTGTCTGGCTAGCCATGCTGTGCTTGATGCCACCCAGGACATAGCTGACCCTCCTGGCGGCCAGGGCACACTGCTAATTGCAGACTAATGAAGATTCTTTGTGCGGATAACAATGAAATCTGAACAGATTCAAAACAAACCACTCCCTAAACATGTTTCAACCCCCCCCTTTTTTTTTTCCTTTTTTTTTTTTTTTTTGTCCCCACATCAAAATACAGGTCTTGTTGGAACACAGATGACATGAAGGCTTGGCTGCTTATATTTTTAATTACAAGAAAATACTGTTTCTTAAATACATTTTTTTCTGTTTTGTAGAAGCCTTTGGTGTAAAAGTATCTTAATAAAATGTTTAAATTTTAAGTGTATCTCACTCTTGAATAACTTTGTTCTAAGGCTAGTTCATTTAATCATGTGATAGAAATACAATGTAGTGTAATCCCACTGCTCCTTTCTGTGCATTAGGAATTACTTTTACATTTTACCAATTTTGAAACAGAAATGGTACTTTTCCTTTTTCAGTATGACAAGAAAATATAGTGTCATTTCTATTCCTTTTTTCACTGATGTTTGCATCCCAATGAAAACAAATTTCACTGCTCAAGATTTGCAGTATTATGAGTATATATTGTTTAGGTCATCAAATAATCAGCATTTATTTCCTCAAAACTTTGGGAAGTGTATATTACTTGAGGAATATAAAGAGTCAAAATTGCTTTATGGATAACGTTTTCATACCTGTATAATAGTTTTGTCTGTTTGTGGAGTGTTTTTTTTTCTTTTCTTTTCTTTTTTTTTTTTCCAATGCATTATTCCCTGATCTAGTCTCTTCTTTTGCTGTTTAATAATATATGGTTTCTTAAGAATTCTCTTCAGCTTAGCTCTGAGTGTTCTACAGAGAGGAAGGTGAATGGGATACTTTCCTCCTGGGCACATGCAAAACAGACAGCTGTAAGATTTATTCTCATTATACCAAAGAATGCCAATATTTCAGAAAAGGATGAGAGATCCCTATTTCACCCCAACTGAGTGGCTTTTTTTGCTGTTGGACTTTGCTTCCAGAACTTTCCAGAATAAAAGTAATAAGGCCTTTGAATGCTTAAGGTCATTGACAACTGCAAATGAAGAGCTGCAGTATATATTCCTACAAGAGAAGTTTATATTAGTGGGGCTGCTTCGATCCCTGTACATCACAAGGCACAGTTTTCTCCATTAGGAATCTCAAATATACCTTGTACTGAGCAGGACATAGCATTGGCATAGCCAATGGTAAACAGGAAGCTTAAAATTACACATAAGGTTCCCAGACTTCTTCCATAGTTTTCTGGTTTGGTTTGGGGTTTTGTTGTTGTTGGTTGGTTGGGTGTGTGGTGTGTTTTGGGGGTTTTTTTTGTTTGTTTTTTTTGGGGTTTTTTTGTTTGTTTTGTTGTTATGTCTGTTTGTTCATTTATTTTTGGTTTTGTGTGCTGTTGTTCTGTTTTTATTTTTGTTTGGTTGGTTAGGTTTTGGCTTATTTTCAAATTGAAAAAAGGCTGCTGAATTTCAGAGACTTTTATCCCCAAATTCTGTGTAAGTAGTTCTTTGTATATGACAATCACAGGCCTCCTGGTCTCAGTTAATCATCAGCAAAGCCAGCTGAGATTTATCCAATATTAATTGTTAAAGTTAGCACTATCTACACAATGAGAAAAGTGATCTGAAAGGAACACAAATTCTAAATTATCAGGAAATACTAGAGTTATACAGACCTAGAGAAAGCATATAAATATTCTGCTTGGAAACGAATACTTTTGCTTAGACTTTTAGTCTTTGGATAATTCTTGAAAAATATCTTTGTAGAAGTCCTCAATGAGATTGTTTGTTATCTCTAAATTTGCAAGTAGTGTTGTTAAAAACTTAGGGACCTTGAGAAAGGATTAGTCCAGATAATAAAACAGTGACATTAATAAATCAGTGACTTTCTTTCACTTGGAAGAAGGCATCCTTGTTCCTAATAAGTATTGTATCCTGACAGGTCTGTACAGAAGACACAGTTAAAACCTTAACTAGTTTAGAGAGAAGTAGACCAGTAGGGGGTGGGAATTGCTGGTAGAAAGTATTATTTAGTACTTTCCAATGCTAGAGTGTGAGTAATTTTTGTTTTTACAAGAATCTACTTTTGCAAAGAAATGTCTGGTTAATAATATTGAATGTTTTACTAGAATCTGTGTAATTTATTGTTTCTTTTATCATATAGAATGAGAAAAATATTTAATCTACCTAGAAATAGTGTATATCTAGAGTGTTTCTGGACAGGTCTTAAAGACTAACTTTTAAGTCTCACTAAGAGCTGTAACAGAAATGGCACAAGAACATAAAGGCAAAAAGTTGTGGTTATAACCCATCAGGTGGTAAAGGTGAGGTTTCCTGTCTGGTGCAGCAGGCTGAAAACACTTCTGTTGTAAGGATTTAGATTCTTAATTTTACTCTTCTCTGGTGTTTAAAAACATGCGGCAGCATCAGCTTAAATACCAGCTTTAATACCACATAGTTATTACTTTATTTTTCCTTTTATAACTGTGTATAAGTATACAGCTTTTATTTAACACACTTCTTGCTGATTTTAGTTCCTCTGGATGATAACAATATCCTCAGGCTTTCCTGCTCTTTTTAGTCAAATTATAATTGTGCCTTCTGACTTCATTTGATGGGAAGATATCCTCATATGATCAGTAGACATGAACTTGGAGAAGGTTTAAAAAAAGGCATTTCACTGGATTTTCAGAAATAAATGTGTATTTAACAGATACCTTAGACTCTACCACATTTTTGTTTGTTAGTTTTTACTTCTGTATTCCTAATTACCTGATGAATTCTCCCAGACATAATCACATTCAAAACATTGAAATCATCTGAGCGGCGGACGTGTAAGAAACTCTCCTATTATTGTTTCCACAGCTAACTGACAGAATTAATGACATACAGATGTAATAGAGGTGTGCAACATGTCCCTGGCCTAAAGCTAGTTTACTGGTACCTCCACAATAGAAATCCTTTGTTGTCTCAGTGGAGGGCAGTGAGCTCGTTTTGCAAAATATTTCCCCTATGGGAATTTGAATACCTATTCCACTAAGAACCGAGTTTGTAGTTACATTACAACATTTTGTAAGGTAAGAACAGCCTTTGTTCTCTTTCTCATCTTGTAATAATAACTGGATATTGCTGAGAGATGTTTATTGTCTTATCTCTGCCAATATGGCAGTTCAGTATTTATTGTTCTCATTTTTCAGAGTAAGAAAGAGAACAAGTATTAAAACAGCTGTGACAACCCTATTTGCTTACCTAAGAGCCACAAGTTTATCATTGCTCTAAGCAGTGTACCTAACCTTTACATAGACTAATTAGTTTGAATTCCTTCATCTTTTTTCTCCCACCTATCCTTTTGCAGAGCAGAAATTTTGTAGTGCTGTAGCTTCAGATCATTATGGCTTTACAGAAAGTAGCTGCAGTGAATTAGTTTTCCCTTAAGCTTTGATTATATTGCTGCACAGAAAGTCAGTGGGAGGCTAATGACTTTAAGGGAGCAATTGCTATGTACATGCTTTTTTGCATAAGTAAATATATAAGAGTTTTTATATGAGCAATATTGGATAAGGGAAGGTAAGGATACATGTTTTATTTAGCTGAATTAATCTTACTTAAATTTTGGGAAATGTTATTTACNTAAAAAACCTACACATTTTTGTTGCTATTCAAAATATACAGAATTCACTTTAGGCAAAAACATAAATCCAGATGAGTTTTTTTTTTTTTTATTTGAACTCCTACACTAGTATTTACCTGAATTTAACTATTTGGAGTTAAAATTTTTCAGGAAGTACATAATGTCTCAATGTCTAAGATACAACAGAGATTGCAATCAAGTGTAGATGATCAGCTAATGCCTCCTTTTTTAGAAATCACCTTCCTTCGGTGATTAGAAATCCCCTTAGGTCCTTTACAATAATTTTCTGCAGGGAATGTTTTCATGGTGGTAACAAAGTGATTATTAAATTTGGGTTTTTTTTTTAATAAAACCATTTTTAATTGCTTCCATCAAATGTTATGTTTCACTAACCAGAATCAATTTGAACTTAACACAATTCATGTTCACTATGCAGACTTCAACATGCATATTAGCAGCCTGATAGATGTACTAATATAACAAAAGCATCTAATATTTTCTGGTGATATTTTAAAGGATGAAAATTGACTTGTACAATGGTTTGCCTCTGGAGAAAGTATAATGGGAGATGTAATCTATCTCCATGAATCACCCCCATTGTATCCTTTTTAAGGCAACAGCACAATTCTTTCAGTCCCTGCATTGCAGGATTTATTGAGGGACAAGATGGTTTGAACTGCAGCAACAGTGATAATACCGGTGATTTTTATTAACCTACTGGTAAATATGATATTTTAGTTTGTTTTTCCAGTGACTAGCAGAGATGAGAAAAAAAAACCAAAAACAACCAAAAAAACTGAAAACTAGTCAGCTGGGGAAGAACACAGAAAAGGTAATAGTGATACTTGGTGTGACCTAGGGCAGAGGGTAGGAGGACTCATCAGAGGGATCTGGACAGGCTGGATAAATGGACCAAGGCCAGTGGTGTGAGGTTCAACAAGGGCACATGCTGGGTTCTGCAGCTGGGCTGCAACAACCCCTCACAGCACCACAGGCTGGGCACAGAGGGCTGGAAAGGTGCCTGTCTTCACTGACAGGGTTATCAAGCTTTTGAACAGGCTGCCCAGGGAAGTGGTTGAGTCACCATCCATTGTGATAGTTAAAGAATGGAACAGACTTTAGTGGTGGACTTCATAGCTTTAGGCTGATGGCTGGAGTCAAGGACCTTAAAGTTTTTTTCTGGTCTAAATTACTCTATGATTCCATAGATTAACAAAGATGTTTTAATTTATGTAATGACTTTTAAGTTCGTCAACCAGCTTTGTGATTAAAGATTAATTTGAATTGTGAAAGTGTTTGTCCTCAGGGAGAGGTGGTGATCATATTTTTTTTTTTTTTAATCTATATTTTTTCATAAATCACAGACTTTTGATATTTTTATATTTTTGTTCTCTATGCTGTATGACTTACAAAATATTCAGTCTCATTGGTGTCTGTCACACTGAGAAATGTTGTGGCTCAGGACCTGATCTTCCTGAAAAAAAATTATTTCAAACATACACTTGACAGTAGTGGAATCCTTGGTAGTTCTTTAATGACCCTTATTCTTAAATAAGAAAAAGTTCTGATCTTGAACTTTTGAAAAAAATCTAAATATTTAGTAAAAACATATTTTCGAAAAATATCACCATGCCCTAAAAAATGTCTCATTTGTTTTAAACCACTTCACCACCCTTGGTTCCTCCCTGCAAGAGGTGAGATGTAGGTGATCAGAGCTATACAGGGAAGAATTTATATGTACAACAATGATCATAATCATGTGCAAATATTTTTTTCCTCCAGAAGTAGTTTTCATTTCCTGCTATTTTTTTTGTTTGTTTCTTATTGTTATTTATATATTCATTAAAAAAAAAAAAATCAGATTGAGCCAGAAATTATGCCTTCTGCTTGTTAAACTCTCTGACATTTTCAAATTGCATAAATCTGATATCCATATGTCAGGAGATAAAAAGTGATGATCTAGTTCTTATTATAAGACAGAAAAAACAAAAAACAACAAACAAACCTGAAATCAATTCAGGTCAGTATGTGCAATACCTTTTAACTGTTAACAAGAATCAATCTGTCAAACTGCATTTTGTTAGTTTTCTGGAAAATGAGTTTTGATGATCTACAGCTTGAGGCTCTTAATTTTAAATGGAAGAACAGATAGCATCATATATTGTATCAATTTTCTGAGTACACTAAAGTGCAAAGCTAATTTCTCCAGTGTTGTATAGTTTTACTCTTTCAGCATGACTTTTAAATGGTTTGGAATTCTTTTTTTAGTTCTTCAATGCAGGCTCTGCTACGCAGGCACTTTCTGTCCTAGATGAAAAATGGAGGAAACATATGAATCACTCAGAATAATATGGAAGACTCACAGATTGATTGTTTATATATTTTGCAAATCTTAAAAATCAATAGTTAGAAGAAAAGTGTTAATATAGTTAGACGCCATTATGGACTAACTACTTTCCATAGCCTTGTTCCTAGGTTTCTCTAACGCAATGACTCAGGAAAATCATAGGCAGATTTGCTCACTCCTATGTCAATCAGTAACACAGAATTCTTTTTCCTATTTCTCTCCTCTTTTTCTTTTTACATAAGAAATCTTATAAAGATGTCTGGGTGTTCTGCATAGCTCAGATCACATTAGTAAAAAGTGGGTACTTAATATCCTTTTTTATATATTCATTTCTAAGTGTAGGCAATTTTAATCTGAGGAGAGAATGGAAATTCCTGTACCCCACTTAGACAACAGCTTTTCAATTATGGAAGATGTCATTATAAAATTATAATTTTGACAAAAAAAAAATTATACAACTATCTAGCACAGAGTTTGGCAGGCAAATTCTGAAAATCTTATATAAGATTTTTGAAGTCATGCTGTCACCATTCACTTATTTCAAGAAAAGCTTCCATTCAGGACTACTCAGGAAATACCTTCTTAGTCAGCATTTTTGTGGCCTGCAGGGATGGATTTGAGCTGTGACCCTCTCAGACTAAAAATAGCATGTTTTTTACTAGGTTCTTTACTGCTGCTAAGTGCTGACTAGCAACAAACTGATAAAACGAAGGTCAGTNTTTTTTTTAATAAAACCATTTTTAATTGCTTCCATCAAATGTTATGTTTCACTAACCAGAATCAATTTGAACTTAACACAATTCATTTTCACTATGCAGACTTCAACAAAAATCTAAATCTTGTTTTCTTTCTAGGATGTATTTTGGAAGACTTGCTAGACCAATTACTTATACTGTATGAGTGGTGACTGTAATTACAGGAATGCACTAATATGGCCAAGTACAATCAATATTAATTCCATTGGAAATAATGTGGATTTATAACTTACTTCACAGAATAAAAATGTGAATTGCAACTTTGGCAACCATACTTAAGTTGAAAAGAAGTAGTTACCTACTAAGATACTTATTATGCTAATTTATACTTTTTAGTTAAAAAACCTCAGTATATTTAAAAATACTTGAGGAGATTTTTTAAATAATAATAATAATTAAAAAAAAAGTCTGCTGTTTATGAGTTTCATTTGTAAGAAATATTATTTTCTTTAAGAATATTTTTTACTAATTTGTGCAGTCCTGACCATAATTTTTAGCAAGGATAAACATGTACCTTATTATCCAGTACAGAAATGCCCTGTCTATTGTGTGGCCATAAATTATCACTTGCTGACAATTGTAAGAAGGACAAATGTTTAATGACCGGGAGAGATGAACTGAACTCTCAATAAGTAATCATTCTAAGTAAGTAGGAAATATAAGTGTTAAATGAACGATGAAAAACATATAGATGAAGTGGTTACATATTTTTTAAAAAAAAGATTTGTTTAGCCTTCTATCATGGGCCAAATTAGTAATGACTTTTAGAACAAACACAAATGAGTAAAATTTTAATGGAATCAACTAAACAGTCACTTAGTAATATGAGATTTTGGTCTCCATCTCTCTAATAATGTGTCAAGTATTTAAATATTCATATAAAATACTAACTTTACCTTGAAATTGCTAAAACCTTCTACCATTATACACTAATACAGAAAGTCTAGCAATATTTTACTGAGGGTTAGGTACCAATTTTACTGAATCCCTAAAATTTTATTGGAACATATTCTTCAAGAGCTATTAAAACTATAATTCATCATTACGTTTTAGTGCCAATCCTATACTTAAATGTCTTAGAGGGGTTACTACAACTTACCTTTGTGAAATAATCTATTTAATGGTTTCACCCTTTCAGTATGCATATTTGGAAGCAGTAATACATCTAAAAGGCAGTTTGAAACAAATTAACTTTGCCAGTGGATCAAAGTAGGTGGGTACCTTTCTTGCTCACAATATCACCTCTGTGCAGTCAACCCATAATTCACCAGTGGTTTTCACTAGTTAGCAGCAACAGAAACAAAAAAGGATAAAAGTGCTGAGATAAAGGAAAAGTTAGAGTTACACAAACCATAAAATCTGAAATTCTTTCCAAATCCTTCCTGAAGGAAGAAGGATTTGGAAAAATTGTGCTTTCTGTGGAGAAGTTTATTCCAAGGCTTGATAAATCCAATCTATTGTCAGGAGCTAAGAAGATCTCAAATTTTCACGTAAGTCAATGGACTGGTACTATCTGTTCATCAGTCTATACAGTATATATTAGATCTTTTCATCAGGCAGGTGATGCACTTATTTGTAAGTAGCCTTAGATGAAGCTATGGGGATTACAAACAAAGCAAAACAAACCCATAAGAGACTTGGCAGGTATTTTTTAAGTGTCTCCCAGCCAGACAGATCCTTGCACAAGTTCCTCATGTGCCTTGCCCAATTTCTTACATTTCCTGTTCACCTGCTCCTCCAGATTAATGAGATATGCATGAACAGTACCCTTTCACTCTAGAGTTACTGACCAGCTTCCCTGCATTTGGTGACACCTGTAATCTTGGAGAGTGAGCTCTGATGCTTACCCCAAGGGACTGACAAAAATGTTAAATGGGCGTGGTCCGGCAATATTGCCCTTAGGGTTCATAAACCAGTTAGCTGGAGAAAACATACTCTGAGAACTGCATGTGAGGTCTCAATTCCAGCACATCTATCCTAGCCAGTTCCTTCTGCTGGTGTCATGATCTGGGTTCCACCAACAGTTCTTCCTTGCCCTGACCAGCCTCACTGGCATCTCTACCCAGGGGTCCTCTGCCAGGTCCAGGAGTCCTGTTTGGGCTCAGGCTTGTTGGGCTGGGACACCCCATCATACTTTGTGTGGTTGTTGCTGTGTTCAGTCTTAACTTCTGCGCTTTCTGAGGAAACTCTCTGGGTGGCTCCCATCCCTGACTCATCTCCTCACCTTGCTTGGATTGTCATCCTCAAACCAGCCCTGCTTGGGTCCTGCCAGACTGCACCCTGTTAGGGAGAGCATTGGCTTGTGCTGTCAGCATCTGCTGCTCCTGCTCCAGCAACCCGTCTGAAGCAGCCTCACTGCTGCTGTTTGGTGTATGGTTTGTTTAATCATTTCACAGCACAAACAAACGTGTCCAAATCAGGCATCTGTTACAGAATACACAGGATCTTCACTCACTGAGTCTTCCATAGTTCCAACCAAACTCTCCTCCAGCCTCTGAAGTAGGTCAGTGTAGAGGAGGGATAAGTACATGGAGAATTCTAGCCTTTATATGGCAGAATAGGATAAGAGTAAATAAGAATAAAAGGAAATTTCAGCCTTGCCATCATAAAAATTACTTTCTCTTGGATAAAAAAAAGTCTTTTACATAATAGTATTATCATTTTCAGTTTATTTAAATCATATTAGTGTTTCTACTGCTGTATCTATTGCTAGCACTAGCAAAAAAAAAAAAAAAAAAATCTCAGACTGATAGATTATTAAAAATCCAGAAATTTATAATTTTCATTTTCTGTCCTGAGGTGCATTTCATGTTTTTTATTCTTTTTATCTAACCTGTAGGAAGAAAAGAAAAAAGATTTTTTCCAACTATTTTTTTTCCAACTTTTCTGTACTGTCAACTCACTATGTTCTGAAAAAAAAAAACATAAATGGAAGTATAGAAAAAATCTTCTTGTAAATGGGATCGTTGCATTCACTTTTTCCAATAATTTTGATAGTTCTGTCATTTATAAATGTTTTTTTTTTCCGTTTCATTCAGACCATAATATATAAGCAATGCCAGAAGGACCTGGGAGATAATTTCATTCTTTCAAGAAAGTAGTGAAAAGTGCATGAGAGACAAAAGCACTAAGTCCTCTTCTTGATGCTTGCAGCTCAGTTTAGTAAACAAAGCACTTCCAAGATTTTGCACTGTGATTATACCAATTTTCTTTCATCTATAGGACAGAAATTATTTTATTGGATGGTTTTGTCTCCTGAAGCAAAGTAATTTTCTGCATGACCAGCAGTAATGTAATGTGGGAGATTTTAATGAGGGACAATTATTTTTAAAATTAAACTTTAAACAGAGTGCAGATTGTAATAATATAGCAGGGAAGTGCTGAAGATTATCAAGCTCCTTTTAAAATTGTTAACATTGAAATTCACTCTTTGATGATTCAGAGTAGCACAGAACTTCCAGAACAAAAAAAAAAGATTTTTCCACTTTTTCTTTCCTTATTTCTCACATCATCAAAACCTTCCTAAACCTTAAATATAAAAAGAACAAATTACAACATTCAAAGAGAGAAATGTAAACATTGTTGGATTGTTTTTTGTTTGTTTCTTTTTGTTTTTGCTTTGGGGTGTTTTGGTAAAAAATAATATAGTATTAAGCGTCAGAGAACAAAATGTTGAAGTTAGGATCTTTTAGGTTCCACTCAATTTTTTATTTAAGTACATTGATGGCAATCTTCAAATACATGATCAAAGCTTCATTTTACACACCGTAGCCAGAGGATGTAGACAACACATTCAGACATTCTGCTGAGATCTTAGTCTGCCCATACACAGCTTCCGAAATGTCGGAAAAAAGTGAGAGGTTTTTAGAATGTGAGAAATACATGAATGCACTACAGTTAGCATTAGGACTCTGTGATGACCTTTATACATCTGTGGATCTTTAACCAGTGCTGTCAAAGTTTCTACTATTTTTTTATAGTAATGTCAAAAACCTGTTCAAAATACATTATTTTATTAGAAGTGGGAAAACCAGAAAAATATCATGTTTTCTGATTTAGTGAGCTTGTTCCAAAGCATGAGTCTGCTGCAGTGCAACCTTCTCTCTTTTGGTTTTTTTAGGTTTGGTAACTTTTAATCTATTAAGGAAATTCTGTAAAGAAGATACATATAGCTAAAGAGAATAAGCAATTACGTATTGGTTACTCATAAAGCAGATAGTCAGAACTAGTGAGTTCCTACAGCTTTGCCTGGTTTTAATGTGGCCATTAATATGCCCATGATGAGCCTTTGCTGGCCAGTCAGTCTCAGATTAGGAAGACTTGGCCTGTGTTGCTCCCTGGAATGGATCAGTATTCAAGTCAGTCAATGCTCAGCATTGTAGTTTTACTGTTTCACAGTTTCCTTTTGTTTTACTTACCATTGTCTGCTCTTCCATACTTGCAGTTTTCCTCCTGAATCCCTAAGCTGTTGCTCATGTCTGTTTTATTTTTCTTATCTGGCATGACTCTAAGTTATGCAGTTTCTGATGTGTTCTTTTTCAAAGCCTGAGAGTTTTAGCAGTAAACCTTACCCGTCGTTCCGTTTGATAGGTCAAACTTAGACATTGGATTGAAAATAGCTGAAATGCTGAGCTAATAGAAATTTTTTAAGGGAGAAAAAAAATAAAATAAAATAACATGTGCAGCAATTTTTTTTGTTGTTGTTGTTCTTTTCTCACAAAATGGCTAAGATGGAATGGTTGCAAAAATTCAGGATATGGGAAGAAACTTGATGTAGAATGTTAAGCATTAATTTCTAGAAACCTGGTGCGTAATTAACACTCCTGTCAGGCGGACCTAATCAATGGTGCTAAAAATAATTAAGGTCTACTTTGGGATTCACCTTGTGATACATGTTTTCATTTGATTAAGGTCTGTGTGACAGCTGCCAGATTGGTCAGTACATTAACAATTTGGCTGGGAGCATTGGCATGTGCGAGGTCCTACTGCTTTAGTGGAAGCTCCAGAATTCTGGGGCCAGTAAAAAGATTTTTTTGGTACAGATTTCATACTGGGAAGAAAGCTTTAAATCTACTATAAGCACTGATTAGCTTAAGGACAGAATATTTTACTGATTTCCTGTTACCCTGAATGTGTAAATGTGGAATGGTTGCTACTCTTATAAGGGTGCTGATTATCCATTCTAATATTCAGAGTAACTGAAAATAAAATGGAACTTAACTTTGGATCTGTGAACAGTGATTTTGGAAAGAAATAGCTCTTACAGAGCATAGAGAATCAGATCCTGAAATATTCTCTTAGAACTCTGTAGTGGTTTGAAAGCAAAACAAGTGGGAGACTCCAAGTCAGAAATACAATTTAATAAGAAAGGAAAAAAAGGTAAAATAAAATTAAATAAATACAATAATACAAAAGACCGCTGACAGAGTCAGAATACAGCCTGAACAGGGTGATGGAAGCAGTCCAGATGAGGTGGTCTTCCTGAAGTAGTGATCCCGTAGAAAGGTCTGGTAGCTCTGGTCCTCTGGGAATCCAGTGGGTAAGGGCTGATCATACTGTCGCAAATCCCACATTATATCCAGGTGGGAATGCTTGGTTCCTCCTTCTGGGCGGAGCNGCATCTCACAATGGGATGGGTCATAGAGGGAGGGGGTCCTTGATGGCCCATTGAAGAGAGATAGCTCCCAGAGGGAGTTATATCTATGAGTCATGGGCAAGGCATTTGATGGGCCATTAACAGAAGATAGCCCAGAGGGAGAGGGCCTGGCAAAACACTCTTCCAACAATTGCATTTCAACAGTTCATGAAGATGGTGATAGAATACTTTGTGCACATCCTATACTACAACCCAGAACAAGCTCAAGGCTAATACCATGAGGAGGTTCAATTAAAATTTTGGAGATATGTTTTTAAGATAAAAGTTGGTTGGCCAGATTTTACAATAGGAAACTAATACTTTTTTAAGGTTCTATTAGATTCTTAGAGATAACTAGTTCTGTTTTACTAACTTTCCATTATTTTCTTTAATTTTCAGTGGGTGAAAATAGAATTTTAGGGAAAAATAGAATATTTGAGCCATTTTTCAAATTCCAGAGCATACTTGACAAATAAGAATGCATTCAATAGGAATTCATTGTAGACAAAGCAAAGCAAAACTTCCAAGTGATTTTGTCAAGACTGATGTTAATTTGAAGTAGAGAAATTAGTCAGTGAATATGTTTTTACATGAGACTCTTCGCAAAAAGTGAGTAGAGTGAGTTACCCAACCAGCAGAGGAGAATATCCAGATCTTCAGACTGATGCTGCTTGATATTACATAAGTCTTTTATGTGTTATATTGGCAGTGTTTTGCAGAAAACTAATTTGTATGAATTGAACACATTTCTAAACCCCAATAAGGNAAAAAAAAAAAAATCTATTATTTCTGAGATTTCTCATTAATCCAGCTACTGACAAGAATGGATATATCACCTTGGATAATTATTTCTAAATCAGGCCATGCACCATGGAGAATACTGTCAATTAATTATTTATGTAGTGTTGCAAACAGTTAAGAAAAAAACCAAATACTCCTCCGGCCCCCAGTGAACACATTTTTTAATGAAGTTGTCATCTTCAATTAGCTTTGTGAGATACTCAAAGAAATGCTGAAAATTTTGTAGAATATATGTACTTATCTCTAAATTATTATTTTTTTAAATATATATTAATGTCTTTTACATCAGACAATAGATTATGCAGAGCATGAAACCTGGACTGGATTTTATGCTTAGAATGAAAGTACATTTGAAATATTAATCAGAAATTTAAATTGAACTTTTATTTCCTCTTCTAGATTGAATGATGGCAATATGGATAAAACCAAGCATGTTTTTCTGACAAAATTTATGCAAGCCTGTAAAAGGAAAATTTAAAAAATAATGCCAGATCCTGTTAAGTAAAGTGAAAGAATTTCAGATTAGCAATCTTTTCTGCCATAGAACATCTGGAATTTTCTGAGGAGAACTGCCAAAGAAATTTCAGAAAAGGCAGGGGAAAATTGGAAGAGTGGAGAAGGGTTTGTTAGGAAAGAGTTGAAATTAAATTTCAAGAGTGGAGGTTAGATTTGCTAAGATTAGAGTTTGATGTAATTCAAAGAGTGCAGAGAAAAAGGCAAAAGTGCAGAAAAGAATAACAGCTGTGATGTGGGTAAGAAATTCAAGTAAGTATATCAGGAAAGAAATTAAATAGATGAAAATCTAGAACAATTGAGTTCAGGAAAAAATTATAGTTATTTTGCCAATAAAAATATGTGACTGTAAAATATTTGTGGAAAAAAGTAATAAAACAAGAGCTATAAGGAGACTTTAAGCCATAGTAATTGGGGTACACATTACAATCTGTGTCTTCTAGGAAAGCAGAGTGTGTCATTTCCAGAGACAATAGCACGTGATTGTGTGTGTTTTGTCTTTGGTGAGTCTAAAAGGTAGGAATGACAGAGTATTTTATATTGCTGAGGAAATACATTGATATTCAAAGTATTACAGCTGCATTTCATTACTATTTTACAATAAATTGGTAACTATATTGGTAATAATAATAATAATAGTAGTTAGCTAAACAGAAAGTTGTTGAAAATCTTCACATTATTGGAAGTAGTGGTTCATTCTTTCAAGGGGTGCAGTTCTTCAGGTACTGGCAGCTGTGGCACCGTCTTCTCTCTCCATGGGCCTCCCACAGGATCACAGCCTCCTCACAGGCATCCATCTGCTCTGGTATGGGTCTGTCTTCTCCAAGATCTGCAGGTGAATATTTGCATCCCCCATGAACCTCTGTGGGCTGCAGGGGCACAGCTGCTTCAGCATGGTCTGTACCACGGGCTGCAGGGCAATCCCACATGTGGCACCTGGAGCACCTCCTGCCCCTCCTTCTGCACTGACCTTGATGTCTGCAGAGTTGTCCTTCTAGCATGTTCTCATCCTGCTATTCTCTGGCTGGAATTGCAACTGTGCAACAAATCCTTTTTTTTTTTTTTTTT
>VXBN01013852.1:41513-57473 GCA_013397395.1 Sinosuthora webbiana | reverse complement strand
TTAAATATCTTATCACAGAGGTGTTACCAACTTTTCTAATGGGCCCAGCCTTGACCAGGAGCATGTCTGTCTTTGAAGCTGCCAGGGTCTGGCTTTGCAGTACGTGGAGGAAGCTTCCAGGAGTTCCTCACAGAAGCCACCCCTGTCGTCCTCCCTCTGCTTCCAAAGCTTGCCCATGGAAACCCGATAGACATCACATGACATGTTGTTTTAACATTTACTCATCAGAGATTAAATGATAAAAACATGCAGTCCAAAGTCTAAGAACCTTTTAAATGGTTGTTTAAACCTTTTGTAACCAAGGTTTCTTATAAATTTTGTTATTATTCAGATAATTTTTTTGTAAGTACACATTATTTTTAGTCTTTTTAGCAGTCTCATGATCACAGTGTTAGGGAGAAGTATGTTGGAGAAGTTCTTCTTCCAGAATTTAAAACACCAGCATAAAAAAAAGGGACGGTACTTTTATGCGACCATTCTGAACAAAGAAACAGATAATTTATTTCATTTCCACAAGTTCTATACAGAGAAAAAGCCCATTTGAAAATTTAATGGAAGTGTAGTACCTAAGCGATAACTTGCAGAAGAAATACATAGAAACGAAATGGGGAAATCACTTAGTAAGTGTCAAAACTATAATTTGCTCCTTCCTCTTGATACACTGCCCATAGTTTATCTACTCCACTGCTCTTATGCAGTATAAAGAACAGAAGTTCAGGGGCGTAACAGATTAATGACATGTTTTTAGCAATATGAACAAGAAGGTTAGAAAATTTACATTACTGTGAGCTACAAGATGGATTAATGTAATTTCTGTTTACAGCCTCACATTTAATTCATCAGTTTTTCCAGGGGAAAATGCATTACTGGTATCATGCTTCGAGAGAGTTTTGGACTATGGTTATATTAGTAGTGTATAACTGGAGACATTTGTTATAAATACAGACCTTAATTCCATTAAACGTTGAACAGTTTCCTAATAGAATACAGCTTTTCTTTGATAATAGGGTGAAACAGTGTCAGTCCTGTGTCTAGGTCTTGGAATATAAATGAAACAGAAGTATGAAAGTGAAGGTGATTAAAACTGCAGAGCTCTAAAACTGCATTTCATCTTCTTCATCATATTAGTATCACTACCTTTATTGTTTTTTCTAAAACTTTGATTTTAATTTTCTCTTTCCTTATCTTCTCAAAATATAAACTTAAATTAAATTAAAAACACAAAAATTTAAAATATTTTTTCTTGTGGAGTACAGCAGGATAGTCATGACACACTTTTGATACTTAGCTATATTATAATACCCAATTTAGAAGAGGATTTAGGAAGAAATTTAAAAATATGTTTAATAGGAATGGATTTAATGTATGTATGTCACTGTTATTTTTCTTTTTTGGTCTTTTAATATATTAGACCTGAAACCATTTCCTCAAGGATTTTTAAAATCTGTATGAATATTATCTTTTTTTCTTGGTGAAAAACACCTGGAATGAGGAAAAGCTGCAGATCTGTACCCTTTTTTTTTTTTTTTTTTTAACATTCAAATCCAGTTAAAAATAAAGAAGTGTTCTTGTTTGGAGAAATTTGCATTTGTAAAAGATAGGAAGCAAAGTAATCTGCCTGTGATGAGAACTGGGTCCATTATTGGCTGCTTGCTTTCCATTTGTCTCTGCCTTCCAAATCACAGCTCTGTGGTAAGCCCTGCTGTAGTAGCTGGCTCTTTAAACCAGCTCTGCCAGTTAAAGACATTTTTATATAAATATGTCATCTGCAGTCAGAGTGATTGGATAATTTTTGTGCTGTTAGGAAATTTAATGGTTAAACAATCTAAAATATAAAATATGACAGAAAAGGCAGAAAGTTCAAAGATGGTATTTCACCAGAAATTAATTAATAAATTGGCTACTGGAGCTTTTCTCTTTTGTTCCCAGGGGAATTTAAGACAACAGAAGAAGCAGGAGTTTGTGATGGGGAGGGAAAGTTAAGACTCTAGGAAACACTTAGATTCATTTTGTTGTCTCTCCAGGCAGTGAGCAGGGAAAAGAAAATACTAAAGAAATCTGGGGTTTATTGCCAAGACCTTGAGGTATTACAGCAATGTGCATTTCTTGTTTGCTAGTAAATTAATTGTAACCTATAGTTTGCTCTCAGTTTACTTATATATGGCTATAGGAAACCAGAAATCTGAATGCCACTGAGTGTAGCTCTCATGTACCCTTTTAAAGATCTGAGTCTTGTGTCCCCTCCTCTCATTAAAATGAGGGATTCATATAGTTACTTTTGGTATGCAGAAACATCTGGAAAGGCCTGGAAAAAGGAACATTTAGGCTTATTAACAAAAAGCCTAAACGGGCATTAATGTTGTAGTGTAATTTTTTTTTTTTCTAGATCAAATACTAAAGAATTTTGTTCTAAGATCAGCTTAAAAATAAACCTTAGAAAAAGCTTTTGGATAATTATGTCTTATATGTTTACAATACCTTTTATTTTGTGCCTTTCCATGTGTTACTAAAATGAACAAACTAACAAATCCACAAAACCACTAAGTATCCAGGTCTTTTCAAAATCTGATTTTTACATAAACTAAGTCAAGAGGTTTATTTCTCTAAAATATTGTTTGTGGTCACTTTTCATTGCAGATTTCCAACAAAAAGGGGAGTTGTACAATCTAATGTATAAGACTGTTAAGTCTTGGAAGAGAGAAGACTGCTTGTGTTATAAGAATTTAATAAAAATGAAAGCCTTGTATCATTGTAGAGGTCTAAGCTGTTTTCTTCCTGTCTATTTGCTTTCAAAAGGAAGAGAGTTAAGTTCAGCAAAACCCTTGGCAGAGGGTGTGGTACTTCTGCAGCACCCCTTCCTCTGAGAGAGTTACTAGCAGCCAGAGAGGAAGCTAAGCACAAGGGGTCACAGAGGTGGGGGCTGGGGGATTGTGTGAAGGGACAGATGTTTTGCAACATTTTTGGGTCATACATGGATGACTAAGCATTCTGGGATTGTGATTTCTGCACAGCAAAAGTAACGCTGTGCATTCCTCCAAAGGGAACTTGTATCAGTCACCGCCTATGTTGGACAACATTGTGGTGTTGTCTTTGAGGTGAAGAAGGTGAGACAGTGTATCCCTATCTTTTGCTTTTATAATCAGCCCATTTTGAAGATACAGGAAGCACTGGGAAAGATCAGGGGATGCCTCTAGCACAACTGTTGTACTCATTCTATACTTCCTCCTGTGGTTATATCTCAGTGTAGAGAACCTAAGGCTAATCATTGAACAAATGTCAGCCTACCAGAATAAATTTAGCATAGACAGCTTTGAAATCTTTCATGTTGTAGTGGTTTGAAAGGAAAACAAGTGAGACTCCAAGTCAGAAATACAATTTAATAGGAAGAAAAGAAAGAAAAAGGTAAAATAAAATAAATGCAAAGAAATACAAAAGACCACTGACAGAGTCAGAATACAACCTGATCAGGGTGATTTTCCTGAAGCAGTGATCCCGTAGAAAGGTCTGGTAGCTCGAGTCCTCTGGGAATCCAGTGGGTAAGGCTCCCGTACTGTCCCAAACCCCAGATTATATCCAGGTGAGAACACTTTGTTCCTCCCCCTGGGCGGAGCATCTCACAATATGATGTAGGTCCTGCAGGGGAATCCTTGATGAGCCGTTAAACAGAGATAACTCCCTCCACGAGTTATCTATGAGTCATGGGCAAGGCATCTGATGGGCCATTAGCAGAAGATAACCCTGAAGGAAGGGTTCCAGGAAGAGCACTGCTCCAACAATTGAATTCAGCAGATCGTTAAGATGGTGATAGAATACTTTGAGCATATCCTACACTATAACCCAGGACACATGTGATTGTAGTCATCTAAGGATAAAAATTCTAAAACAACTTCCAGTTACTTGCTTCATTCCTAAGTGTCAGCATGATCCTTCCACCCTCGTGTGAGACATTCTAGGAACAAAAACATCCAAGACTTGTAATGCTTCCAGACAAGGATATACATTTTCCCTGGTTTCCTTTACAAAGGCAATTTCCATCCTTTTTGCATACATTCTGGGTATTTTTTATTATTTTATCTAACTGTTTTAATTTAAAGCTTCATAGATAAGGGACTGGCAGCCACACAATAAAAAAAATATACTTCAGTTTAAAATTGTGCATACCCATCTAAGTCCTGCATTTTCTGCTGTTGATCTGTTGTTGGTTTTCAGATATTTATTCTCTCTTCCAGCCCCAATTTTCAAGTTAATTTGTGGCCACCTGGTATCAGTAAACTCTGTTTAGAACACCAACATCACACGACAGCATGCAAAACAAATATTTTGCCAGCTATTTTGACCTTTAAATAACAGCTTATTTCAATGTGGCTCTTTGTAGTCATCCAACCATTACATGATCTATGGAACTGAATACGTTAGAGCTTCACTGAGACTTTAGATTCTTGTATAAGCCCTACTTAAACACCTGGGTTTAGTCATTCCATAAAATTATGCTGATATAAGAAAGATTGTACTGGGTTAATCAAATTTGTTTTCTAATGTTGTGACATAAGGGGGTCATAGTGGAGAATTGGAAACTACTAGAGTTTAGCATTCCATTGGATTTTTTTGGTAACTTCCCAGTCAGTGGTAGAATTTGTATCATTGCATTTATTGCCAGAGATCTAGAATATTTTGTAAAATCATCTGGCATTTGGTCTTATCAAGATGGAATTTTGAGCAAGTTACTTCAGTGAGTGTGGTGTTTTTCTTGACTTAGAGTAGACCATGAAACACACAACCAAAATCTTACCAACATGAAGTCATATGACCAGGCTATGGACAATTTTGGGGTAGGTGACCAGATACCCCTTCAGTAATGTCTTTATTCACAAATGTTCTATAACCAAAAAAAAACCCAAAAATCTTTTTTCTTATCTTCCTTTGAGACTGAGGATCAAAACTGCAATATTCAAAACATGGGATATTACAGATATTAATTTATGCACATTACAGTTTTGAATTAATTTCTTTTCGAGTAACTTATATAACCCTAATTACCTTTTTTGACTGCAGTTGAACTTCATTGATAATCTTAATTCCTAATATATGGTAATATTGAAATGCTCTCTCTTGAATCAGCAGTTTCGTTCCTTGGGTGTGGGAGAGAGTAAGGAATGTGAGACAATTCAGTCTCCTTCCCTTTCTCCCCAGCCTTTTCTATCATCCTCTTGAGTGTTGATGACTAGCAGTCTGATAATCTTTTAAAATTATTTGCACTGATTTACATCTCTACCTCTTCAACAATGATAATTAACAAAACTTAAAATACAGATACCTTTTTCCCTTGATAGGAATGACCAAAATAAATAGTGCCATTCTATGTACTTGTGGGAAGGGAGGAAGGGAGGAAGGGAAGGAAAGAAAGAGAGAAAGAGAGAAAAAGAAAGAAAGAAAGAAAGAAAGAAAGAAAGAAAGAAAGAAAGAAAGAAAGAAAGAAAGAAAGAAAGAAAGAAAGAAAGAAAGAAAGAAAGAAAGAAAGAAAGAAAGAAAGAAAGAAAGAAAGAAAGAAAGAAAGAAAGAAAGAAAGAAAGAAAGAAAGAAAGAAAGAAAGAAAGAAAGAAAGAAAGAAAGAAAGAAAGAAAGAAAGAAAGAAAGAAAGAAAGAAAGAAAGAAAGAAAGAAAGAAAGAAAGAAAGAAAGAAAGAAAGAAAGAAAGAAAGAAAGAAGACAATCTAAGATGAGCTTTATTTTAATTACAAGCTGCATAACAATGTGTAGATGGGGCATGACTTCTATGGTTTGTTTAAAATGCCATGATGGTGCCAGACTTCAAACATCAGCTGAAGAGATTTTGTAAAAAGAGATGCCCTTTGGATGGATTGCTGTGTTGCTTATCTCTGTGTGTGCTGACTTCTCCAAAGAATATTGGTAGATAGCTCAGACAGCCTTTCCCTTTATAAAGGCTCCTCTCATTATTCTCCCTCATATTTCCATTATACTTTATCTTTTACAACTTCTAAGAAATGAAAGTCATACTGCAGAGAAACTCATTCCTCTTTTTCATTCGCTAACTATTTGCATAACTGAATCCACTTATTTTTCTTCATAGATAGCTAATGTTATAGGCTTGTCTACATTAGGAAAATAGGTCATATTTTGAAAAAGCTAAATTATTAATGCTTCAAATAGCATGAAAATCAGAAGGGAAAATGGTAATGAAATCTTGATATGTTTCCATACCAGGAGAAACTAAAGTATACTCAGCTTAAAGGCATAATATCACTGGATTCAAAATCATTATAAAAACATGAGTAGAAATTAAAAAAAAAAAAAATAAAAGTAAGGAGGTAAAGACAAAAATATTTCAATTGAGGGAAAATTCTGAAAAATAATAATGAAGGAAAATATCAGTAATTTGAGTATTTTTGTTTGCATGATTTATGCAGATTTCTCTCTTTAAATACATAGTAGCAGAGCAGCAGAAGTCCCCAGATTTGTGGCTTCTCCTGGAGAAGGTGTTATGGGAAGTGATTATAACATAGTAGGCAAAGTACACCAAAATCAGTGTGTTCATCAGTGTTTAAGCAAGCTCCATTGCTGCCTAGATTAGTGCATGCCATGCTGCTGGATCCAGCTGCTCTTGAACAGTCACTGCTTCATGGAGAAATAGAAATAGGAAAAACAGCCTTTCATGGAATTTTCTTCTCATGAGGGTCACATTTTGAGAGCAGCATAGCATGTTTAAAATTAAACATTTTTGCAAAAATAATAATAAAAAAATAACAAAACAAAAGCTACAAGGCAGTTTTGAAAAGGGGACAATCTGTTTTATTTTTTAAAGAAAAAATAGGCAATTAAAAGAGTTGAATCTTAGCAATTGAGTTGGAGTCTGGGGTACTATATGCAGTAGAGAAAGACAAAAAATAGAAAGCAGACACTTGGCATTGCTAAAATGCTGGTGTTGGGGCCAGGGATGCACCAGGAGTCTGCAATAGCTAGTAATTATAAGTAGTTCTTATATATGGAATGGGTTGTAGATGATGATGGAATAAAAATGCAGGTTTCACATGGTGAAGAGCTATGAGCAAATGGTCAGTAGTCAATTGCTGGTCACTAAACACATGCAGTGCTGAACTGGGAAAACTGGTTTCAGAACGAAAAAAAGAAACACAGAATAGCTATTCAACATGTGTAAAACATGTCATATACATTAAGTCCAGGTATAACACAGAACTGTAGACCAGTAAAACAAAAATAAAAGGTGTAGTACATGTTCTAGAGTACATAAAATTAGTCCGTAAGATGAGGAAGGACTAATATTGTCTATCAACATAACAAATCTGCTGACTTTTACAAGGGGAAAGCAGCTCAGTTCATCTAGCTTAATCTTAAACTGGAATGAAAGCAATTTATAAATTTATTATGTGTTGCGGTGCATTTAATTAATAATAGTGCAGTCTAAATTACCCCCTGCCCTACTAACCCTTTTGGTTTTTCCCTGGTGGTGAGTGTGCCAACCATTCTGTGTCCCTGTCCAGAAACCTGAAACATTCTGGGTGGGAAGGGCTAACATGAATGGCAAAGCCTTTAGTAATTCAACCCTGTATCATGTATCAGATTCCTGGGTATTGTCCTTCTGTCTTGGTCACTCCCTCCTTACCTGGTATTGGTTATGGCTTACCCTTGCCCCTCCCCATGCTCCTGATACAAAAGCTGAAATCTGAACCCCAGAGGCACTCTCCGTCTCTCTCTCTGGAGCAATAAACATCTATCTTCAACCCACGTGAGAGTCACTCTTTCTTCTTCCACGCCAATCTACGCTTCAGCCTGAGGTTCAGACCCACCAAACCTAAGGATACAAACTTTCTATTTGGACTGGTGATTCCAGAAACCATCACAATTATGGACTTGTGTTTACCAGCTATCCTTGATATATGCCTTTGGGATTAATATATGTTGTACAACAGACAAGGCAGAATCCTAAGCATTTTTAAATTGTTCATAAACATCTTTCTCCAACTGAACACCCAAAATTCCAACCATGATGGGGCACGGTCTAGACACTAGCTGCTCATAGCTTCCCATGGGGAGGTCATCCTCTTTAGCATGGGCAGAGGTTATAGTGCCAGCAAGGATGAGTGCTGCTGTTCCTACTCTGAGGTGGCTTCCTCTCTTTTGCTACAAAATTTTGCTTCTTCTCTCTTTCTCAGGTGAACTTTTCATTTATTTCCAAAAGATGTTAGAATTTTCCTGTTTACCATCTACTCTGGCTGATGTTTTTCTCGCCCTTTAACACCCCCGGAGGCGCTTGGTTCCCAGCCATGATATTTAATGCGATCAGTTTTGGCCAAGCATGCTCCTGAGCTTTGTGCATTTGATCTGTATGCACATACTGTGTACACTTGCTCTAATCCTACCCATGTTGTTATCCAGTCTATTTGCCAACAGTGGGCTGTGCGAGCGTGCCCACACCAGTGAGGAATTCAGGATATTTGCAACTCACCATAGTAATAACCACACCTGTTCTTGAGGGGCGTAACACTGGGGATCATAACAATAGGGAAGGGTGGATAGAGTGAAAACTGTATATAAGAGATTTCTAGTTTTGATGAGAAAAATAGTTTGAAAAATTAATTGTAAAGTTAACAAGCAGCTCTTTGAACATATTGGTGATTGTTTATTAGTTTAATATTTTAATTAGAATATCAATACATTGACATGTAAAGCATGTTTGTTCATTTATCCCACATGAGTTGCATGGAGGGTCTGATATGGCACTTCCACATGTAGATTTAATTTGGATGAATCACAAGGCCAAAAGTTCTTTAAAACATATTGACGAATATATTTACCAAAAATACACACCAAAAAAAAATAAATTAGAAACAAAATGCTTGAACTTCTGCCTATGATATACATAACATCTCCCTTGAAACTACTTCACTTTTAAAAGACTAAAAAATAGAAAAATGATGGTTTTCACAGAGGATTTCAGGGGCGATGAGTCATGCAGATAAATGCATTGAGGAAATTAATTGAAAAAGATACTGATGCTGACATCTTGAGAGCCAGAAACAGTTAACAATTTGCCCAGGGACTTCCAGAGAATGAGAAAGTTGTGAAACAGGGTCGTGCCTATCTAATTCGAGGGATAGGTGCCATTTCATGGCTTCTGGAGTCTGGCAGTGGGAGACTGCAAACACTGACTCTTGGACCGCTGACTCAAGAAACCCACGGACTCAAAAAGGAGAGGAAGATTGACCATGTGTCCTAATTAGTATGAGAAGCAAGAGAATTATTTAACAAATAAAGGGTAACATTCTAATTCTAGGAGAATTAAGTAACTTGTAGCCAATGAACTGGGGTTTTTTTTTGTGTTCTAAAATGTATTGCTAGTGTAAACTTTTGAGAATCTGTGTGCTTGATTTCTGGAAAAACTTCCACCACTCACTGTGTTCAGAATCAACAATGTAGCCTATCAAAATTAGGCCCCCTGCCCATGTTCAGACTCCCTAAACTGGCAACAGTGCCATACTAAACTGAGAGATATTAAGCAGACACACGCCATCTGTGAGTTTTGGGTGATGATATGTAATTTTACTAAAAATGTTGGTTTGACAACAGTCTGGTTATCTAAATAATGAATTAGAATTTGTTTTTCACACTTCTTTTTTTTTTTCTCAATACAAGTACATGTTAACCTCTTGAGTGCTATTCTCTGATGAGTGCGTGTGTGAGGGGGAGAAGAAATCACTAAATATTTCATCCCA
The DNA here is from genome assembly GCA_013397395.1 of Sinosuthora webbiana. Classification (NCBI taxonomy): domain Eukaryota; kingdom Metazoa; phylum Chordata; class Aves; order Passeriformes; family Sylviidae; genus Sinosuthora; species Sinosuthora webbiana. The sequence goes on along the minus strand of VXBN01013852.1, from coordinate 47,725 downwards.
TACTGTGGCTAAAATACATTACTGACAATCATATCTAACTCAAATCTCAAAAAACAATAACTTGTATCCCTTAGCAGCTTAGGGCTATTCTAAGCATATTTCTTCACTAAATCCTAAATCCTTTGTCAGTGCAGAGGACAAAATGTTCTTGAAAAGCTATTCAGAGGACGAAAGAAAAACATCATAATGATCATTTTATTTGGGCTCTCTAATCACTATTTGGCAGTCTTTAATTGACTCTGCTTGTGCTCTACGGACAACAGACAGGGACTTCAAGAGATTTCAGGCTGTCATAAAGCAGCTTATGCCTTGTTCAAACAGTACCTATTATGCGAGGAATTTACAGACACACAACAGCTCTCATTCCTGACATTTATCTTCTCTGCCCTTTTTTGGGAGTTGTTGCATTGGCATATTTACATCTATTTATTTGTACAGCGCCCCTTTTTTAGTAGACACAATTAATGAAAGAAAAAAACCTTGTCTTTTCATCAACGCCTGTGTAGTTCTTTGTTAGCAGAAGAATGAGCTACACAAGCTTGGATTTTCCCTTATCCCAAAAGGTTTTGTTTATTTGCAGCGCAGCCCTGTCCAGCTTAGGAATTCTGTTGTTGCCGTTGCTGGTGAGAGGCTTGGTGCCAGTCAGGCTGATTGCATGAGCCTTTGGACCTGTCAGCCTTTATCTGGGATTGGCCTGGTCATGGGCCTGTTTCAGTTTGTTTAGCTCTAACACCAGCTGTGTAATGACCAGGTAACTATTACCTCTCTTGGCTTAATTTTTTTGCTTAGCTTTGTACTCCTGTGTGGAACAACAGCAATTGCTATTATATGTTTGTAATTACTAGGTCACAATAACAAGTAATTTTTCTGTATAAAATAATGAAAAATATATGGACTTAGAACAAAATGCAGAGCATAAGGATGCAGACATGGGATGGCAGCAGAAGCCTACAATGGATAGATGAGACTGATAGTCACAGGGCTACAAACAACTGGTAAATGCCTAGCAGTTGTTCAGCTGCAGAATGTTGCCTTGGACCTGGGAAAAACCAGTTTTAGGGATAAAAAAGTGAGGAAGGGGCAAGTATCTGACCTAAGCAACACAGACCTTAGTAATTCTTAGTGCAATGGGGAGTTGCAAACCAGTGGGAGGAAAAACATCAGGGTGGATCATGTTAGCAAGCATATTTAAAATGATACAAAACATATAATAGTTACAAAAAAGAAACCCTCAGCATGGTATCTGTGCTGCAAAAGGATTTGCTGTTGAAAACACTTTGAGTGTAACAAACTGAGATGAATTCAAGCAAAACAGAAAGTAATTCAGATCCAACAAATTAGTAACAGTATTTGAGATTTGCACATAAAGTAGGATGTTGTTTCATACTGGAGACACTGAGTTAAAAAGCTCCACTTTTAGGCTAAAACATTAGTGGTCAGTTTTGTTGTTTATTTTATTTTATTTTATTTTATTTTATTTTATTTTATTTTATTTTATTTTATTTTATTTTATTTTATTCATTTTTAGGAAAATTAGGTTCTGGCAGCACAGAGTATTCTATGGAAAGTTGGTACCATATTTAAATGAGACTGGATAATATAAATCACATGAGGGATGGAAAAAATACTGTTGTTTCTTCTAGTTTTATGTCTATCCTAACTTTTTCTCCTTGAAACGCTAGGATTAAATACCAGTTGAAGTTGCCTATGCAGATTTTCACAGTGTTACTCTGATTTATGTCATATTCCATGGTTAAAGGGGATAGAATCCAGACATTTCATCCACTAATTGCACAAAAAGTAGTTCAAAAAATAAAATCGGTTTGAATAACAAAAGAACATTTTGTTTTTACATATGTAAATATTTGGATTTGTTATGTTTAGAGGCTAAAGTACTTATTTCAGCAAAATTTTCTGTGCAGATTTTATAACTTTCACAGAATTAGCCCTGAACTTTACAAAGTTTGTGGAGGTAGTTATTTCAAATTCCCCAGATTATTCGAATTACTTCCTAACAGTTTTGTTAAGGCTGAGTGCACTTACTCCTCCATGTGCTGTGAACAGCATGTATATATTAATTCAAGTTTATGCGGAGCTTACAGGTATGTCAGAAAAAAAAGCTGTTACAGGAACGTATTCAGAAATTTCTATTTTCTGTGACTAGGAAATGCTATTGCTTAGGGCAGAGTCCATGGCATAGGAGTTTTCTGTGGGAATCTTTATGAGAAATATAGATACTTCACAGGTTAAAGGCTTCTGGTGGAGCTAAGGTGGCCTCACAGGCTGGTGCTTATGGGATCAGGTGTTTGAATTTATGTATTGAGATGAGCAAGTTTTTTACTATCACAAAGTCTTTACCATTATCTGTTCAAAGTCATTGTAAGATTTTAGTGAAAGCTTTGAGGATTTCTTGTCTATGCTAGAAAATTGTTTTCTTTAGTTTTGCGTTTCAGAGTTGCAATTTGCTCTTTAGTAAGCAGCTGAACTAGTGCTCTGTCCTTACATAGTTCCAGTTTGAATGCTCAGAATTCACTAAATTGTGCTTATATACTAAAGAAAACAGCTTTTAGGCAGAGCACTGGTAATTGGGAATTTGGATGAAGATATTTAATGTTAAATTATTTATTTAAACAGCAAAAATTGGAATGTTTTCATGCATTTGCTTTTTTAGATACAGTCCCCTACTACAGTGCACTAGGCTCTCCTCTGCACATAAATGGAGCTAGAGTTTTGCAAGAAGGATAAAATTAAAAACTCATGAATAAATTTAATGATTCAGGTCAGCAGAAGAAATCCCAAATGCAGAAAGTCATGTCCTAATAGACATATATGCTCATTGTGTTTCTGTAAAACCAGATGTGGAAGATGGTCACGGGAATATGTAATTAGCCAACTGCATCCTGTTTGCCGTGGTTGTGTGCAGGTGTGCAGGTGAGATTGGCAGTCACCAACCGTTGTCTTGCACACCAGCAGTGAATTTTTCTCTCTCTCTCTTTTTTTTTTTTTTTTCATTTCCTTTTCTTTATGCTGTGGTCTTTTTTATAACTTTCTTCCACTAAAAAGGAGAAGTGAATGGCCCTTACAGGAATCAAAGCCGTGACGTGGGCATTATCAGCACCGTGCTCTGACCAACTGAGCTAATCTCAGGGTCACACTATGAACTATGTTGAAAAATCCAAACCAAATTCCATGCTTTTCAACAGGTGTATTCATGAATAATTTCTAGCCTTTTAAGCTGAAATACTCCAAACATATTTTGTACAATCTGACAGCATGTTGTAAATATCTTATTAAGGTGTTGTGTTTTGTGAACTTGAAAGAAAAAATAACTTTAAGATTAAATATTTTTACAGGGACCTAGATCTCAGCATTTTCCCAGGAGAAAATCACTATTTTCCTTATAACGGAGTGAAGTCCAGATCAGTTTTATCAATAACTCTTCACACCCATTTTTTTTCCTTGTAGATTTTGGGGGATTGGAGTGGTTGGAACCACAATGTTTCTTGTGAATTATTTTTAGAATACTTATTTGTTTTGAAGTTCTGTGATAGCTTTTATAAGTATTAATTGTGGAATAATCTTACATCTATCAAAAGCTATTTGTTCCTGTAACATGTTTATGGCATTTAAAAATGGTGACCTACATATTCAAATGTATTCCTATGATAATTACTGATAATATATTCAAAGAATTTCTATTTCATTTTTCATACATCCCTTGAAATTTCTACTAACTACAGTAGTATATGCTTACACTGCTGATTATGGGAAGTTATGGTTTTAAAAGGCTTCAGCACAATGGTCCTCTTAGATGGATCTGGATGTAACCTCCTAGGAATAAAAATGCTTTTAAAATTAAATATTCACTGGCCTCAATGTCTTGGGAACATTTCTCAAGTAGTGGATGAGATCCGAGAAAGTGCTTTAATTGCAATTCAGGAGAATTCCAAGGAGCCTGAATATGAGAAAAAAATTCATGGGGAGACACTTAAAATAAATCTGCATCTCGACTATATGGTTAATAGAGTCTTTATGTGTTTGTGACTTTGTTTCTTATCTCAATTTTTTGTGACAACTGATTGGCCAGTTGCAATTGACTTCAGCAAAGTCATTACCCTGACATTACCCTGTGGCATACCCTGAATTCGTCACCTCTTAGAGCCCTTCTCAACAACAGTGGAGTAAGAGGTTGCTCTGCCTGGGGCTCAGCAGCCACTTTCTACCACTGCTGGAAATGAATACCTCAAATGAGACTGATTTCAGTCCATTCCTTTGATACACACAGATTTTTGGTCATTACACTGTTAGTATCTAAATAGAAATGTTTGTTGCAGTGTTCATACATATGGGATAAGGCATTTAGAAGAAAAATAAGCTGATACCTGTTGAATCTGTGCAAGAAAATCTCAATATCCATTTATAAAGGAAAAAGGGGTATTAATGCTATAGTATACATGCTTGACATTAAATAGTGTTGGATTTCTTGGTTTTTATTCCTAGTTGAATAGGAAATACCTCTGCCTTTCCTGTGTTCAGGCAGAGTGTTCTATGATCTCCTGCAAAGCTTACTACTTAAATGGAATGTTATTGTGAAGTTTATTCAGAAAGTTACCTTAAAAAAAAACAAAAAACAAACAAACAAAAAAAACCAAAAACGAAAACAAAACAAAACAAAACAAAAACCCACGTGACACCTACATGAGACAAAGCCAAGAAGTTTTAAAGTTATAGCAGGAAAGGATAAAATATAATTTCTTTTAAAGAACTGAGAAAAGTTTTTGACAGGTTTTTTGTATGAGTATAAATGGGAATTATTTGGGAGATACACACAGAATGTGCATGGAGAAAACAGGCAAAGAAGGATATGTAGTATTAATAGTTATCCAAGAGCACTTCGTGATGACTTCTTTTGGATAATTCATTGCAAGAACTGTGTCACTAGTGCTGTGTGCTTATCCATACTAAAAGCTTTGTAGTTGTGGCAAGGATAAATTCCCATAGGTGAAAATGATCAGTGAGGAAAGAATTACTTTACATTACTGAAAGAATGTTAAGATTCTGAATACAACATTTCAAAAGCATCTGTCTCAGCTTCAATTTACAAGTTCTACCTCTGGTAATCAAGGGTATGACAGGCACCAACTTGCTTTATAAACTTACTGATGGATACCTATTCTGTATTTCTTTCTCCAGTCTGCAGTATCTGATAAAAAAAAAAAAAAATCACTTTTTCTCAAAGAAGTATTTTTAGATCAGGGAATAATGGAATATAAAACCTAGCAATCTCTCTCTGGCCTAGCAAAAATTTTGGGTGAGTTTTTGACTGTCCCTAATTTGGAACACTTAGGAACTAGAGATTCAAGCATCTCAAGGCCCAGACTTACCAGGTATTAACTATTAAGTTATAGACCTAATTGATGCAGCTTAGTCTCCAGTGAAAGCTATTCTTAGAGCAGCTTTAATCTGTCAGCCTGTGGAGGCTCTTACCTAGTGGCAAATCCTGACATTCAGATATGCCATTGACTGTAGGCTGAATGCTGTGCAACTGTGTGGCACTTAAAAGGAAAATAAAGAAGGTAGATTTCCACTAAAAGAAGTGTTAACAGAGCTACTATTGCTACAGAAAACATTCTGGTTTTGAGGGCCCGCATTGTCTGCTGAAACCCTAAATCAGATAATCCTGAATAGGATCATCGGGAAAAAATCATGTAACCCTATGGAACCTCAACATGTAAAGTATTTGATTCTGGCAAAAAAAAAAAGCGCTGAAACAACCAAAGTCTCTATCATGACTTTATTACTGTAGATTTTAAAAGTATTTCTTATTATCAGAGAGTCTGGTGCTCACTGGATAGTCTGAGGTGCTGGTGCACCACTCACCCTGACAGCATAAATTACCTTAAATGACTCTTTTCCTTCATCCTCTAAATTTTATGTTGAACAGTGTTAATAGTTCCCTGAAGGAGGCATGTCACTTTACCATGAACCTCATTCCCGGAGACTACTGAGATCACTGAAAAAATGTTCCCTTAGCCACAGGTGGGTTAAGTTGGCCTAGCAGTTACTTTCTTGAGCCTTTAAAGGGTATTTCAGGTGTTTGTGAAGAAATAATTTTGTGCTGAAGTGTCTCCAAAATATTCTATTTTTTCCTGTTGACTACTGTGATACCTGTAAAATTCCCATCATGAGGGAATGGTATCCTCTGAAACAAC
>VXBN01013852.1:0-17699 GCA_013397395.1 Sinosuthora webbiana | reverse complement strand
CCACAACCTTTTGTGGAACATCAGTGAAGTGATAGTTAAGTACTGAAGTCCATACTTCAGTTACTCAGTATTTAAGTTCTTGCTCTGGTATCATATCATTACCTTACCATCTCTGTCATCTCCGCTGGATTCAGTGAATAATTTTAGTATAAAGTCTAAACATATGAGGGAGAGACTAAGGCAGTAATCTAGAAATCCCAGTGGGTCACAGGAGTAGCATGAGAACTTGCCTTTCAAAGCCTGGCTTTCTGTGTGACAAAGCATTTATGCAAGTGGATGAGCCTTTTATAACTTAGATGAGCATTCTACCTATGGGACTTAGAGGTTTTGGAATAAAAGAAAATGATTTGATTTTTTTTCCTCCACAAAGTTGACAAACTTTTGTCCAAGTGTATGTTGACATCTCAGTTAGGTAGAGGAGAGGTAACCTGTTTCTTATCTAGCCTTAAAATATAAATAAGAAAGTGCTGAGGAGTGGAAATGAAACACTGAAGTAACAAAAGGCCTAAAACACTGTTGAAAGTGTACTTTTCTGAAAAGCTTCAGTTCTGCAGTTGGATCATTCCGATGGAAGTTACTCCAGTATTTGTGTTGCTACCTTCTTCCAGGGCTTTGATTCTTTCATCACTGCTGTTAATATTTGCTGCTTGCTTTCACAACTTGACCAGTTGTTCTTCCTTTATCCATTATCTACTTCAAAAGAGTATCTCCTGATTTTGGTTTATAGGTCACATGTCAAGACATATATTCAGGACCAATTGTCAGGACACTCTGTATATCTCCTGGATATATGTGCTCAACCCTAATGTGCTTTCAGCAAATATTAAGATTATGGAATTCCTGGTTGAATAGCTGGGCTTTGTGTGACTCATGAATAACATGATCTGTTTCAAAAATTTTAATAGGAATAATTTAAGGTTTTCCACAATTATCTCTTTCCAGGTATTACATATCTATTAGGCTATCAAAACATATTTTTCAATTCTTTCTGTTTAATATATACATAGTCTAGTAGCTGTGCTCTAAGTGACCTTTGACCACAATTAATATCCTGCATAAAGGAAATAATGACAGCTGTTTAATTATTCATTCAATTCAGTTTATTATGAATCATTCTAAAATCTTAGCAAGATTTCAGTTGAAAAAATATAAACTGATTGTAATTTTCAGACCAGTGAGTTTAAACAATGAACATTATAATAAATAAATAGTAATTATTTCATACTTAAACTATTCTAAGTCTGAGCAACTATTTTCAGTCAAGGTTTCCTTCTGCAAAGTTCTTTTTTAAAATAATTGTGAATCAATTGTGAATTAAAGTTTTCCTTCCAACTCAGAATATGCAGTGATTCTATGATATTACTTCCTGTTCTCATACAAAGGATTTGATTTCAGGTTATCTTTCTGTCAGAGATAGATAGACAGACAGACAGGCAGGCAGGCAGGCAGGCAGATAGATCTGTTTGCCTGCATTCTACTGCTTTCTACTTTGAGGGATGAGTAAACATGAACAAATTAAGTGACTTCTAAAGTCACACATGTATGTAGGAAAAAGATAAACTTTCTTTTTTTACATGTGCATGCATTTATTCATGAATATGTGTGTTTAATACATGAATACCTCCGTGGTTTTTATTAGCCACTAAATCTGATAATTTTTTTGACTGAAATGATAATTTATAAAGTGTTGCTTATCTTATTAAAAGTGAGATGTAGTCATATCTGGGAATTTTCTCTTTTGGTTCTTTTGGAATGTAGCTCTTAGCCATGCCAATTCTTTAATAAACATACTTGAGTTGACTCCAAGTTAGTCTATTTGTGCCTGCAGTGCAGCAAAGTTGCTGAGTTATACCATACTATTGCTATAATAGTCTCTCAGAGATTAGGAGGTCTGTTTCAGATTACTGGCATTGCAGTTTGGAAAAAAAAAAAAAAAATCAGATTTTACTTTTTATTATAGCTTCTTATTTTACAAAAAGATTACATAAGTTGCATGAGAATTCTGTGAAATAATCATTTCTATATGATATATATGGAGTACTGAATGACTGTGGATGACATATATGAGTCAAATTTGCTTAGGTTTTTTTCAGGGCCATAATGATTTTAATTTACTCATAGTGTTGCCTAAATGGAGGTCTCTACTTCCTATTCTTCCAGTCAATCTTTATATCACATTAATAATTACAGCCACTGCACAAGGGTAGTATAAGGATCGGTGAACCATTACATAATCTGAAGGATTATGGGGGAAAAAGTTCCAGTGATCTGCTTCACCATCTCTGATCAGAGAAAAATTAATTACATGTTCTATTTATGCATATTCTTCAGTAGATGAAAGGAAGTAGCAGTCACACAAAGGAATACGCAAGTGTGAGATATTGTAACTCATACTGTCATTTACTAATAACCCTTTTTTGTGAAAAAACTACAGTAACTGTAGATTTAGATACTTCAGTATTGAAATATTTCTTTTTCACAGAAAAAAAAGAAATGGAATCATAGAAAAAGATAAAATCTTTTCCTTTTGATCTTTCTAAAGCTGCCATTAAAAATATTTTCTAATAAATATATATTTTGAATGAGCATGCTTGACCCTATTATCTGTTTCAAAATTCTTGAAACCCACACATTATTTAAAATCAATAACACTCTGTCCTTTACCTGCAGTAGTAAGAGAGGTACATGAACAGCAGCACATGCTCTCCCACATAATGCACCTTATCAGGGAGGCAGCAAAGTTACATAAATTACCAAGATAAGTATGAGCAAACCCATGGCAGAGCTCTGGAAATATAGCTTACATCTCTGCAGGTTCTACATGTGTGATTTTACAAACATGTGGAGGATCTCCTGTTCATTTGTATAACTCTTCAGTCAGGAATATCACCTCTAAAATCCCAGGCAAGTGTTGTAAAAAAATATTTTATCGTTTCCTGCGGTAATGTATGCTGAGGATCCTGTTCTATACTCAGTACTAAATTCATGTGGTGCAAACTTATCTTATTTACACAAGAAATACCTTTAAGAAATGTGGACTGAAAAATATGCAGGAATCTTTGTACACTGACCAGGAGCAGAATATTGATTCTCAACAAGATATGAAGATGGTATCAGTGTAGAGACGCATGACTGTATTATGCTGTCCTTCACTAATATATTTTCAATGTTCTTTCCTAGCCCATACTTTTCTCTGACAGCTGAAAGGATGCTCCAGGGTTTTTCCACAATTCTTATTCAGTAGTAACACTACCAGGGGATTGAATCTAGCCTTATACCTTAGATGAGAAGGATGCTAGTTTAGTACTTTGTCCACGTAAAACACCCTTCCAATAAACACTGTTATTCTTAATAAAAGGTAGAATCTGACTGATTCAGTTTTTTCATGAGCAACAGAAAACATCTAAAGCAATTAGATACCTCCAAACACAGTAAAATATTATTTTTTCACACATTCCTTTATTTCTCCAGCATGTAAACCTAAATCTTCGAGTAAAGCAGGCACAGGAAGACTACAGACTACAGGGAAAATAAAACATTAAACTCATCCTGATATTATTAGGAAAACTTTGTTGAGTAGTGAAGAGAATAACTGAAAGCACTAAGATACAAAAAGAAAATTCCTTTTGTCTTCATTGTTTGAATGACTTGATTAGCTAGTAGGTGGGTTGTTTTTTTTTTCATTTTGTGGTGTAAATCTTTAATTGATGGTTATGGATTAGCACATCAATGGTATTTTCTATGTCTTACAGGTTTTTTGTACGAATTGCATCATTCTTTTCAATATTGCTGTATACACAGCAAAAAAATCAGAAGTGTCTGATAGGATAGCATAGTCAGGAGAATTAGATTTAAATGCTACCCAATATCCTTGGTGAATATCCATTGGTTGTTGAAAAAAACCTTTACCAAAATACTGAGGTATTCATATTATATCATGGAATTGGCAACCAGTTTGACTAGTTGATATTCAAAAGCAGGTTCTCTTGGAAAGTGAGGAAGTTTCCTCCTCTGAGTGTGAAGAATTTGATGAGGTTAGTTTGGGGTTTAACACATTCTGATAGTGCATCTTGGATCAGCTCAATTACTATGTATATGATATGAAGAATGAAAGCCAAATTTGTATAATGATAAATTCTATTAGTAAGGAAATGGCTTGGAAAATTAAGGTACTTTCTCATGAAACTTTTTGATCCTCACATTTTTTATGGAACACTACACTCAGCATTTGGAGAAAGTTCATTAATGCTGACATTTCCTGTCAAGATTTTTTAAATCAGTTTGTAAATATTAATATTCTTTAAACTTAAATTGGAGGAAGAAATTTTTAATGTATAAAAGATAGCCACGTTAGTTGCAGAGTTATCAGAAGCTCTAAAAATAGGGCAGAAAGGTGTGTTCCTATGGGAGCAATGTAGAGCCTCAGCTGCCACTTGAGATGCCCACACAAATCATGACTTGACCTCTACAAATCAGATGCATGCCTTCCTTTTTATAATTGTAATTGTCATTTTGCAGTTAACTTCATGCTTAACCTCTGGTATATCCTGTCACTTCTTTTGCTGGGAAGGTGGAATGTAAATTTTGAAATGTGAATCAGCATAATGGAAAGTTGCTCAAAGTATTGCATTTATACTCTGCAATTGCATTCTAAGAGTTTTACTGACCTTGGGGAATGCAAGTGAAAAATCATTTCTGCAGAAATTGAACATGTATTTTCTAGAAACCTGTAGATAAACCTTACAAGACTTTGAGAACTTATTAGATGGGCACAGCTTTCTCATTTTTGAGCTTTATCATCTAGATGAAGCAATTTGAAGTAGTTTTACGGATTGTGTGGCAGAGAAAAGTCAATTACAGCCTTGAATTTATTACCATTTGGAAACCGATATATAGCCAGATAAAATTAGGAAACCACCAAATTAGTAACTTTATTGCAAAGCCAGAAATGCTCAGCAAATACTCGTGTCTAAATTTATTCCATTGGTTTCCATTACTTTTTACAGTATTTTGTACAAGTTATGAAGATTAAAAAATAGATGTTAACGAAATGCTGCTGAAATGTACATTGTTGTGGTGAAGCTACTCAGTTTTCCATATGTAGCAGAATATACTTTTTTAATATTTTGGTATGTATATGTTGCAGAACTGATAAACAGAGTCTTAGGACTTACTTGCCTGGCACACTGGCAGTAAATTTATCTTCAGACAAGCTGCTACATCTGCACAAAACAGAGCATTGCAGTTCTGCACAGATCTACTACTTTGGGATCCAGAGCCAAGGCCTGGTATTGCCCCCTTATTTCAATGGACCTAGGTACTGGGTTTGTGGGGTCAGGTTTGAGTAGCAGAGGGGATACAGGAGAGGCTCTGGAGAAGTTAAGGAGGTGATGGAAGCTTCCCTTTGTCTTACAGCCTCCCTTTGTCCAGCCCGCTCCAGGATGGACCCACCACTGGCCTAGGCCAAGGCCATTAACAAAAATGGTGGCAATGCTGGGATGGCATATTTTAGAATAGGGCAAAAACTGTGCAACTGAAGCCAGAGGAGTAAAAATCTGTGGGAGAAACAACTCTGTGGATATCAAGAGCAGTGGAAGAGGATGGGTAAGAGGTGCTCCAGGCAGCAGATCTGGGATTCCCCTGCAGCCCGTGGTGCACAGCATGGAGAAGCAGCTGTTCCCCTGCAGCTCATGGAGATCCATGGGGGAGCAGAGATCCACCCACAGCCTGTGGAAGACCCCAGGCCAGAACAGATGGATACTCAAAGAAAGCTGTGACCATATATGAGCTGTGAACATGTAAGCAGGCTCCTGGCAGGATCTACGGACTCATGGGGAGAGGAGCCCCTGCTGAAGCAGGTTTTCTAGCAGGACTCGTCACCCTGTGGGGGGCTCACGCAAAAGCAGGCTTTGCCTGAAGGACTGCATCCTTGGAAGGGACCAACACTGCGGTAGTTTGTGGAGACCTGTAGCCCACGGTAAGGTCTCACATGGGAGCAGCTCATGGAATACTCTCTCCCATGGGAGGTACCCCAAGCAGAAAGAGGGAAAGAGAGAGAAGTCCTCTCTCCTCCTGAGCAGGGAAGAGTGGCAGAGACAATGTATGATGACCTGACCAAAACCCCAATCCCACAACCTGCTGTGCCTCTGTAGGATAGAAGATAGAGAATGAATCTGGGAATATAATTAAATCTGGGAAGAAAGGAGGTATGGGTCAAAGGCGTTTTAAGATTTTGATTTTATTTTGCATTATCCTACTTTGATTTGATTGGTAATAAATTTCACTGATTTCCCCAAATCACGTCTGTTTTACCTATGGCAGTAACTGGTGAGTGATTTTTCCCTGTTCTTATCTCAACCCATCTTTTTCTCCCCTGTCTAGCTGATGAGGAGAGTGATATAACACTTTTGGTGGACATCTGGTGTCCAGGATCAACAATCTTCACAAAACTGAAAATTGTATGGCACTACTGCATTGATTACCAAAAGAGTATAAATTAAACTTTGAATTTGTACATATATGGAAATAATCCTCTCAATGATATAAAAAACTGTCCTGCTGTATCAACAACAATGGACTTCCTTCATCAAGAGAATCTTCAGTTAAATGGTGGAAACAAGTTTGGTTTGATAACCACCTTGTTCTCACTTGTTTTTGAAGTCTTGGGTTCCTAATTCACAGCACACAGCAGGCTTCCATGTGCAATGACTGAGAAAAACAACGGCTTCCTCAGCCACTAAAGAGTATCTGCATTTTCTATTTCTTCTCTGTTGCAGGTATTTACACTTTATTTCATGTTATTGAGCATGAAAGATTAATTCCTTTAAAGATTTTTCTAAATGGTATTTTCCATTCTGTTTCATTATCTTGCCTAGGAAATCAAAACCAAAACCAATTTCTACTCAGTGAGAAAATGATGACTTCTTTGAAGTCAGAGAAATATTCTATATAAGTTTGATAGCTCAGGTGGTTCTAGTTTAAATGCAGAATGAATAATATAAAGTAGTTCTTTATAGGTGGAAAAGTACCATGAAGTTAAAAACAAACAAAACCCAGACTTATGGTATATTACAGTGCCAGATGCTGCTGTGAAATGAGAAGGTATAGCTGCAGAGCTACTCCAGCTATTTAAATAGATAAATTCCAGATTTACTGGCAGTACTGTCAGCTGGATGTGACTCTGGGTTCTTTCATTAATATGTGTCCTTGGCAACGAGGCCTTCTAAAGTACTCTGATAAAGGATTTTTGGCTCAACATGTATCTTGCATGCTTGAAAAGCCTACAATTACATTGCGAAACCCAGCATAATTACTTTAAAGTTCTATGGTATTTGTATATTTGGTGAATTTCACTTGTCAGTTTTCCGACAAAAATGAAAAATAAGAAATCACAGTTAAGATATAACTGAAAAAGACTGGATTCCATACTGAAATAAAATTTATAGTATTCATAAATGTACATTAATCTTTAAATTGTAAACATTTCTAATCCTTGTGTTTAAACAGTGGAATGAGCATTAACTACTTCAAATCTTTTCCACTCAAGTCTCCTGACATTCTGGAATACCCTTAGAGAGTCACAAGTCTTGCTTGTGATCCACAGTTCATCCACCACAATTCAAAAATGCTGCTCTTCGTTAAAATATGTATTTTATTAAATTATAAGTGTTAAAACTGTAAAATGTATAAAACTTGTCTTCTTTTCACACTTTAATCTGCAGAACCATATTTGTACAAACATTCCAGCTAGAATCAGAGGTCACAGAACAGAATACCCTGAAAGTATTCAGATCCACTTCTTACCAGTCATCTCTGTAGACCACAGGAAGGCAAAGTGAGATCATAAACAGTGAAACAAACAAAGGTATGTGAATGAGAGGAGAAGTGTGAGTTTAGTGCTGTAATTAAAGACATTCAAAGATTCTTGCTGTATTAGCCATGAGAAAACAGTGTGAAAAGTGGCTTGGTGGAGAACCTGGAGAGCTCTATTGTTAATGTAAGGGTCTGCAATGTTAGCATTTTCTTTCAAAATATCAAAACCTGTACCCTTTCCATCAGTTTAAACCTTGGTACCCCTTCACTGCACAAGATAAGTCTATTCTCTTGCCTTGAAAAGACTACTTAATTGCATTGAAGTACTTACCTTTTATAGTAAGCGATTTAAAATTTTGCTTGCACCATTTCCCCCTCTGCCTTACAAAAAATGGCTGAGTCTGTAATGGCTTTTCTTAATGCCAGAAAGAGTTGCCTCTTGATCTTGTTTTTTGTGCTCATCAGAGAGCAGAAGAAATTCATGAGACTTAGATTGCATGTCAGCATATTATCCTCTTCCTGGCTCTTTTCTTTTTTATTTCTTACTAATGGAAGTTTGCCAAAGATGTGCAGCATTGTTTTCACTTATTCTTATGTTTTCAGCAGGCAAGAATTCAAATTTAAACAAAAGAAAGCACAGAGTAAGTGGAAAATCACATATAATACCTGAATGAGAAAACACCAAGTGCCTTTATACCATGCCATAACAATTACCTGAGAGAACATCAGCTGTAGTGTTCAGAAAGACTAGCTTAGACACTTAAAATTGTCACACTTGCTTAAAGATAACAATTAAAAAGCTCTTTACAGAGTATGACTTGTGTATCAGCCTCTTATTTTATTGTTCTATTCTTCCATAGACTCTCCACCGATGATAAATGATAGCACAATAAAATAGAGGTCTGTTTAATGGAAGAAACAAAGGGTTGGAAGAGAAAAAAAAATCTTTTTTGAAGAGCCTTAGATACAGGAGTAGATAAATTTACTTTTACGTTTCCCAAGATGGATTTGTATGTAAAGAATTTCAGTGATGGATAGATCTTGTTCTGACATACAGGAAAATACAACATATTATGATTGAAATTAGAGTTGCAAAGTTTCCCACTTTTCTGCACATTTTTACATATAGTGCAAGGAAATACTGTAAAATACCCTTATACAGTTCAGTCACAATTTGCTCATAGTGAAGATAGATTCTTTCAAAATGAGAATTTTTTTTTTTTTTTCAGCATACATATAAAACAATTTGTACTACAACCCTGTTAGTCATACTCATTGATGGTATAAGCATTATATTGAGAATGAAATAAAGTTACATGAAGCTTGTTAGTTATATTGGGTCTGGGAAGGCAGCAAGAAAACAAGACATACAAAACTGTCAAGCTGTCAAAAGAATGGAGTCAGGCTGTTCTTGGTGGTGCTAAGTAATAGGACATGAGGCGATGGGCAGAAAGTGATGCACAGGAATTTTCACCTGCTTATGAGAAAGAGCATCTTTACTGTGTGTGTGACACAGTTCTTTACAGTACTGTGCACTGTCTGTGCTGATTGCCCAGAGGGGTTGTGGGGTCTCCCTCACTGGAGTTATTTAAGAACCATCTGGACACAATCCTGTGCCATATCCTCTAGGATGACCCTGGTGGAGCAGGGAGATTGGATCAGATGACCCACTGGGGTTCCTTCCAAATTGGCCCATTTTGTGATTCTGTTTCTGTGATAGCTGGGAATCAGAAACAGGTCAAAGTTTCAGGTAACCCTAAATCATGCTTCCCAGATTTTTTATGGCATCTCTGGCTGTGGAGATTCTGAAAACCTGCTTGGGAAAAACCCTGTAAAACCCACTTTAGCTGACTGTGCTTGAACAGCAGGATTTGCCTAGGTTACCTCAAGAAGTCCCTTTCGCCCTGAATGGTTCTGCAATTTTGTGTAAATAAATACCAACATATATGAATTTTTTTATAAATTTGTTATATCAAGTACAGACTGATTTGTACCGTTAGAACTGTAAGCAATCCTAAAAAAAAAAAAAAAAAAAAAATCTCCGCCAGGAATGATTGAGACCAAAGTTGTTAAATCATATGACACAACTATGTGCCGCAAAAATGTTCTAAAAAGTGGGTTTTTTTTTCCTTTCTAATAGTGTACTACTATATGGGAATACACAAGACAGAGAGTAAAACAGATTTAATTACCATAGCTAGTTTGATGACCAGGATGCCATGGCAGGGACAAACAGAATTTTGAGATTATGAGAAGATGGGATTAAACCTGCTTACGGGAAAAGGAGAGATTCAATCAACCCCCTACGAGAAAGATGTTGTAAAATGCGTAAGTTGTTTGTATGATCTTTTAACCTAATTATTGTAGTAGAAATTATTAACCTTCCTGAAACAGTATATAAGCTCTTGGAAAACCTTAGTAAAATCGAATTCTGATCACCAAAATCAGTCTTTTTGTCTCTCCATCAATTGCCGATACTACTAGATTTTTTGTTATTAGGAATTTGTAACCATTCATTTTGTTTCATTACAACATTTGTAGTCTTTCCTTGTAATTTGCCTAGTCTACTTCAGTCTGTTCTATGGAACAAAACCTTTCCCTGGTGTTATCAAACAATCTGTGTCCACAGTTACTAATGATTGATCAGACTGATGTTTTCAGTTATCATTTCTGATTACATATTTTTCCTGCAGAGTCTTACTGACTTTTTTTTTTCTCTTGACACTTGCATACTCTGCCTTTGGAAAGGCACATTTTTTATTTATTAATTTATTTTCTCTTTCCCATACAGATGTTCCTACTAGGACAAATAAAGGGAAATGGATACTGGGAGTGATTGAGTTATTTATATTGCTCACTGCATTCTGAGTCTTCTACCACATAAAACAAGCTGAATCACAAATTAAGTATGTGCTGCAGAATGAGATTACACTTTGGGTTTTTTGCACTGTACTTTGAATATGGTGAGGGTTTATTCATTTAATAAATACATTTTTTATTAAGATAAATCTCGCAAAAGTGGTCTCTAGTTGCACAAGCTGAGTATTCCCAAGAGAAACTTCCTCTATGCAGTCTGCATTTGCTTCTGAGAAAACACAAACCATGCATTTTTGGCAAAAAGTGAATTCCAGGTGCCGTTCTATAAAGTTAATTTGGGGAAAATTCATTTGAGAACAACAAATTTCTGATGCCTAGTGCATGACTGGTTTATGTTTATGTGATGATTGACAAGAGAAAGATGGGAAACGAATTTCTGGCAGGAAGAAAATGAAGGCTGTAAACATTTAATACAGCATTTTTTTTTTTTAATTATTAGAGTGAGGAGGATGTGTAGAAGTGAATTTCTGCCTAACAAAGTCTCTATGGTGCCAGGCAAAAATTGTCCTGTTGGCAGAACTAAACTAGAGCATTTACTATGTGGGATAATATGATCAAAACTTTCATTTTGTATGAGAAAACAAAGTTAAAGACTCATAGTTGTGATTTTAAATACTCAAGGGTTTTTTGCTTTGTTTCGTTTTCCATACAAACTTACATTACATGAGAAAAGAAGGAAGAAACTGTGTAGTCTTAATTATGATGTTAAACTAGTATACAGGTGCAAGGTAATTTTGAAGTTGCATACTTATTGCAAATAGCATTTTTTTATTGTAATAGGATTATTTAGATTTACATATTTAAGAGAGAAAAGATCTGAGTATTTTTCACCCCATTAATAGTCCCCATTACTTTTATTTCTCTTTCTGTTTTTAAGAGCTGTTTTCATGTGGAGTGAAACTATTGTTTTCATGAAACAACATTGTACTTTTAATAACAGTCATTTAGACAGATTCATACTTCTTGCTGTGCACAAATGGCTCAGCAGTGTCACTTCAGGACAGCATAGACTGTGGGCTGTGTGGAATCACATCATCCTTTATGGAGCAGAAAAGGCTTTATGGCTGCAAGCATCTTCTGCACTGTAGGGATTTGTTCAGTGTCTCACCAGAATCATTAGTCAATCAAAGAAAAGAGGAAGAATCTGGGCCCAGTATCCTGCTGGTACATAATTTTGGAATTACTGGACAAACTGAGAAAAGAGTATTTGTGCAATGGTGTCATTTATTGAAACTAAGTCTGGCTTTTTCAGGCCAGATTTGTGGATAAGCACAATTTAGCCTAAAGGAGGGGGGGTTTACCCTCTGAAGAAAGAAGCAATGATTCTGAGCAGAGAATTTGTTCAGGTGATGAAGTTAATATTAAAGTATGTTCTAAGATCCGAAGTAGCCATGCATTTCAACCACATCATGTTTGGAAGGGCTAAGATGAGGATGACTATCTATTTAAATCAGAAGTTCAAATCCTGACACAAGGGGAGAGGCAGAAGCTAGATTTCTCAACTATCAGTATAAAAGTGAGAAATAAACTGATGAGAAAAATACAAATTTATTTTAAACTTTTTTATAGGTAATAAGTAAATCCTTACACAAAAGGGAGAGATGTGGGGTTTTTTTTGGTGCCTCCCTGTGGTTTGTTTTTAATAACACATTATATTAATAACAAAAGCATTTACGTAAAATACTCATTGCAACCATTCTCAAGATCAGATTGTATCATTACTTTTCAAAACAGAGTGTCCAGAAATGCATGGACATTTTAAATGCCTGGGCACCTACTCAGATTGCTTTCACACTGTGGAAGAATATAAGTAAATGTGTAAATCCCCCAGTTCTTCCAAAAAATGCTAAAAGCTCTTTACTCAGGAATGGAAACATAAATAACATTTGATGATAGTGTGTAGTATTTAATAACTTGATGACAATTTTAAACATGGAAGTGGTGAAGTATATTTGACAAAATGGAGATGGACTTTTTTCACTCACAGTATTCCTCCACTAGTCTCTGGCTGAGTTTCTAATGATTTAATAAGTAGACTGATTTTCATCTTTTGCCTCCTAAAGTCAGCTGGTCCTTATCAGGTGTGCTTCTTGAAAAGTCAGTGGATATAGAAAAACTCATAGCAAAGCAAAACAAGCTATTTCGTTCCTTCTTTCATTTAGACACAAAATTCACAAGGAACTTATAAATGTTCTGACAGGAAACTCTCTTCTTAGCTAAGAAATAATAATGGAAAATATTCATCAGGTGATAAGCTCTCACTGCAATAAGCAGTAATGAGGATAAGGAAAGATAACTGAAGATAGACAAGTTGTTGTGTTCCCAGAAGGCTTGAGATGGAGAGCACTTAGAGGAAAAATAATAAAAAAAAAAAAAAGACCCTACAACTTATAATGATTCAAAGCAGCACTGGCTTTAATTAATGTCAAAGCTGAATGCAATAGTGTAAAACCAAATGGACATCTTGTGTGAAAAAAGGCTCTTTTATTTTGTTCTCTCTATTGTTTGGCATGACCTAGATCTGCTTATTATGTTCTTTATTGCTTCTTGTACAGGCAGGTGTGGCAGTTACCCCCACGTTTGTCTGCTTTCAGTTTGAAAGGACCACTGGTTTCAAGGGAACCACGGGTGCTGCTTTTCCTTGCTTGTCCTTGCTTCCTGGAAGGGCCAAGTGCATGGGAGGTTCAAAGCACATGAAGTGGGTCTACTTTTTCTAACTTGCTGGATAAGCCTTATGTAACACTTCAGAAGATAGCCCTGCAAATGGAATGCCTGCAAATATTGATTAATGTATTACAAGACAAAATGCTAGAACATTTCTTGCTGGGACGTGATTTCTACACTACCTTTTATCTTGTGCTTTAAACACAAACACCACAAAATGACCTTGCTGTCACAGCCAATTATGTGAACAGGGTGCAGGATTCACTACAGGCCAGAGTACAAATCTCTAGCTAGAGTACAAAAACATTGGGGACTTTATAAAATAGTTTTTTTATTACTTACTAGAAAAGATCCTATATAATGATTGGCAGTCCTTTAGTTCTCAGAAATCAGTTTAGTTCAGTTACCAGAGTTTAAATATTTCTAAGCCTTTTTTTGCTTTTGATTTACACACTTTACAGAAAAGATTTAATGGTGCAACATTTGTTAATGTTGCATGCCTAACATGCAAAAATATTTGTCTTGGGTTATGTAACCAAAAAAAAGTTTATTATATTCCATCTGTTGAAACCCGGTTGGGGAGGTGTTTTTTCTTTATCTGTTGTAACTCCATGAGGGAGGGGGGCAGCTGCCTTCTGATAACAAGCCAGCTGTTAAAACCTGGTGGGGCATTGTTTCTTATCTCTGCTCACCCTCCTGGGAAATATCTTCTGTTAATGGGCCACTGAAGCTCACCAATGGCATGACACATTACATCATCCCATTGTGAGGTGCTCTACCTGGGAAAGAGGAGCCAGACCATTTCCACCTAGATAAAAAGAGCCACGCGTGTCACCAGATATCCAGTGTTCCCATGGGACTCCCAAAGGAAGACCAGACCCATCCCTGGACCTTTTTTTCTACAGGACCATCTCTACTTCTAACAGGACCACATCTGCCACCCCAGGAGGGCTTACTTTTGGATTGTTTCCAACACCCTGACCAACAGGGTGTCAGGTTGTATTCTGACTCCATTAGTGGTCTTTTGTATTACTGCATTTATTTTATTTTACTTCTTTTTTTTTTTTCCCTCCTCCTATTAAATTGTATTTCTGACTTGAGTTTCTCACTGGTTTTGCTTTCAAACCACTACAATATTAATGGCTATACTAAATTCTTGTACCTAGCACTTAAAATGCTATGCACTCAAATTTGGCTTGGGGTGAGAGAAGAAGGGTTGAAAGCTTCTAGGAAAAAGCAGAAATTGGTAAAATTTGAGACAGAATATATATGGTATAATTTCACAAATTAACATTCATTTAGAATTTTGTTTCTCAACTATTTTATGGGAAAGTTACCTCTTTTTTATTTATTTTTTTTCCACAATCCTTTGTCTTTTTGACTTTGTATTCTCATACAGATATCTTTTTGACTTTGTATTGTCATATAGATACTGTATACAGACCTTCATTCTATTTCTGTCTGCAGATTTGGTGCACTGATACAACAGCTGTTCAGAAAGCTGCCTTTAGCAGGATGGTGGAAGAAGGGTGAGAGGCTCTGACTGCATACCTTTGCATGTAGTCATTTATTTGTGGCAATTGTAATGGGAATAATTATGGAGTTCCATACCAGTACTCAGCCTAAACAAACAAACAAAACAAAAAAACCCACTGAAGATTATGAAACCGATTTGTTTTACTTGCCTTTCCAGCCCAAGATTTGTGTGTGAGACAAAGTTCACTCCTTGAATTATGGCCAGGCTCACTGAGCAATCTGTGATGACGACAGGGAGAAGAATGATGGGAAGAAGTAAGAGATCAGGGTGTGTTTCAGTATGTGTGAAACCCCGATATGCTTTGATCTGATGTTTCAGCTTCCTATTTCAAAATGAAGTCTCACCCCCAAATTTGATTACATTAAAACAAACAAACAAAACTCAATAACCAAAATAAACACCACACCCAAAAGGCCCAACAAGAAGAAAACAAAACAAAACTTCATATTTTTAGCTCCAATAGATAGTGTTTACTTTGACTGAGAATTATGTTTTGAGGGGGAAAGATGAATGTAATTAAGAAATTATTTATTTATTATTGGCCTTAAATACCAATGTTTTTTCATGGTTTCTGGTCCAGCAGACATATCAACACAATCAATTATTTACCCAGACTTACCTGCAGAAAAAATTTTGTAATCTTAACACTTGAAGCTCTTTCTTCCTAAATAGCAGTGTATTCAAGTAAGTTTTATATTTTACTATAGATACAAATTAATGTAGCTACATTGCTTAGTTTTGAAGGAATTAAAGGTACAATCTGGTGAAACTGTCTTGAGTACTGTGGCCTTCAGATGAAACGTAGAGCATGTGACGGGCAAAGGCCCTGGGTTTTGGTCAGAAGCAACATTTTATTATAATATCCTTAATAGGACCGTAGAACATAAAACTGGTTCAGGTATTATGGTGGTGTCTGGAGTCATTTACTGGCTTGTTCACTCACCGGTCTGCATGCACTTTTGTATCGTTTGTTTTGGTGGGTCTGAACCTCAGGCTGAAGTGTAGGGAGGGCGTGGAAGAAAAAAGAATGACTCTCATGTGGGTTGAAGCTAGGTGTTTATTGCTCCCACAGGGTCCTGTCCAGAGAGTGTCTCCTGGGGTTCTGGTTTCAGCTTTTGTATGGGAGGTGTGGGGAGGGGCAAGGGTGAACCATAACCAATACCAGGTAAGGAGGGAGTGACCAAGACAGAAACACAATACACAGGGCATCTGATACATGATACAGGGCTGAGAAGTCATAGGCTCTGCCAATCATCCCAGCCTCTCACCAGTGTCTGGGTGGGGTTGTAGGGAGATGGACAGGACCCACAACTAGGGAATAACCAAAGGGGTTAAAACACAGGGTTGTCTGGAACAAACCATTCTACATAAAGTTACAAACTAATAATTTCACACCGCAACAGGGTATCAATGATAAAATTAAAAGGAGGGATCTGGAATTTAACTTGATCAAGTTCTTTATATAATTAAAGACACCGACTGGCTTGGCTATGAAGTACTGCATGAAACTAGCCAGATAGTTATATGAATAATTGCTCTGGCAACAAAATGATAATTCAGAATGAGAGTGTGCCATAAACTCTTTCCTGCTAAATAATCTATAAAACAGTATTAAAGGTGATTTTGTTTGTAATGCCAGAACAGTAGTTTTCATAGCAAGTTGTGTCACATAAACAAAATACTCAGCTTGAGGCATGAGAGAAAGCCTTGCTCAGCTTCAGGCTGTCTTTGCTGTAATTGTTGAAATGATAAATTGCTGTGAAGCTACATAAATTTATATGGATACAAAATCTTGGAATTTCAGTTGGCAGTTTTATCCACCTGAGAAATGGTATTGAAAATTGTTGCCTTAAGACAATTTCTCCATGGAGTCATCTCATCATGCTAACTCTTGCTGCTTTAATATTTTTGGATGGGGATAAAAAAGTAATCATTTTTCACGGAGGCAGTCTAGAGAGTAGCTTATAGAGTGTCAATGTGTCTGCACTCTCTGTTGCATCATTGCTTGGAGTTCAACCTGGTGCTGGATTAGCAGTAGTAAGGAGCAAGTGGCTCTGTTTTCCCCAGTTCATTTATCTCCAGATGTGTCCAGGTACCCAGAGGTGGCCTGCCTACTGTCTACCCCATAGATGATTTCTCAAGCAATTAGAACAATGTTCCAAAATGATTGAGGCAGTGATCCGCCTTTCCTATTCTCCTGTCGTTTCTGTTGTGTCCCAGGAGGATA
Organism: Sinosuthora webbiana; assembly: GCA_013397395.1. Classification (NCBI taxonomy): domain Eukaryota; kingdom Metazoa; phylum Chordata; class Aves; order Passeriformes; family Sylviidae; genus Sinosuthora; species Sinosuthora webbiana. The sequence goes on along the minus strand of VXBN01013852.1, from coordinate 582 downwards.
GGAAAAAACAGATTTCTTTCTTGTACTTTTCTAGTTAAAATACGTCTTTCCAGACATCATCCATCTTCACAACAAAATGATGACAGAGGCCTTGAGTTACCAAATGCCTCACTGAAGCATTGTCAAAATTGAGGGTTTTTTTTGGTGGCTTTTAATGGCAATAAAACAGAGACTGTGATTAATTGTCACAAGGCAATTCTTGAATGCTGTATTTAAGGAGAATATTTCCTTTAAATGTATGCAGATCCTTGCCAGGCTGGAGTTTCTTTCCTTCATAGTATCTTGTGTGGGATTATGTTTTTGTTTTGTGCTGGAAACAGTGTTGAAGGCACAGGCGTGTTTTTGTTATTGCTGAGCAGGGCTTACAAAGCACCAAGGCCTTTTCTGCCCATCACACCACCCCACCAGCAAGGAGGCTGGGGTGCACAAGAAGCTGAGAGGGAACACAGTGGGGAGAGCTGATCTCATCTGACAAAAGGATATTTCAGATCATATATCATCCATCTCAGTATATAAATGTAGGGGAACAAAGAAGGAAAGCAAGGCATTTGAAGTGTTGGTCAGGGTCCGCAAATAAATGCG
>VXBN01013850.1:14903-27772 GCA_013397395.1 Sinosuthora webbiana | reverse complement strand
GCTCCTTAACCACTGGAGTGGCAGGAATCTGCCAGGAATGGGTTCAGCCTTTGTCCTCAGGGCCCTTCCAGGACAGTGAGAAACATTTCAGTTGTCTACAAATATAATAACAGAGCCAAGGAGATGAAATTCAGTGCATGGATATTCTCAGCTTAGGAAATTCCCAGGGTTCAGCAAGCTGAACTCCAGCAGATTCAGGGAACGAGCTTTTGTCTCAGCTTTTACAGACTCTCTGTGTGTCCTGCATGACTTTTTCTGATCCATGAATGGGGTGAGGAGGGCTCAGGTGGGGCAGCCTGCAAAGGGTTTACACAGGGTTTAGCACAGGGAGTTTGAGGCACAGCCTGGCTTGGGGAGTGGGGAATGGGATGCCAGAGTTTGCCACGTTCCCTTTGTAATCAGTTAAGTGCTCTCACTCCGATAAGCAAAGTACGATTTTAATTAAAAAGCCATTCCAGCTGGATTTAATTCTTATGCCATTGAAGAGGCAAATTGCTTTGTGTATAAGAAGAAAAAAAAAGTGTGATTGTCTTCTTGTTCCAAAGAGTTTTAATCCACAGTGGCTTGGATCCCAGGTCAGGGATAATTTCCCTGCTTCTCGGAACAAATGTATTTTTTTTTTTCTCTCTCCCATCTCTAAGACATTCCCTGCCCTGACTCCACGTCTTAAGGAGTTGATTGTGCCATCCCAGGGGAATGCTGCACTCTGGGGAGCCAACCTTGATTTTTTTGGTTCTAAATGAAGGCTTTTCAGAGAAGATGTGCACATTTTGCTGTACTTTGATGCTGAGGAAAGCACTTCCCTCTGTTTCCTATCCTGTATTTAAATTTGTGAAGCAAAGCCTGGAGCTGGTGCTCGGCTGAACCAAGAGGGTTTCTGGCCATGCTTGGTATAAAACATGTGCTCACCTAGGAGAAAATAAAGGTGTTATTTTGCTCTTTACATTGTCAGTCTCACCTGGTCCAGGTTTAGCCGTGGCATGAGATGTTGCTGTCAAATACCTCCAGAATAAACTGTCTGATATCAACTTGTGTCACGGAGGAGATGAATGACAGAAATCTCCCTCTAAAAGGCTGACATACAGAAAAGAGCAGAAATACAGCGAGGTGATGGCTACAAACACAATCCAGAACTCCCAAAAGTATTGCAGATTAAGAAAAGAATAAAAAAAAATATTCATTTATTTTGTTTACTCACCCACAAAAAAAATTCCAGGCTGTAAAACCACAACCATGGTCTGGAGTGTCACTGTAAATCAGTGGGACAGGGTTGCTGAGTTTGATTTTCCTCAGGCTCTTTGCAAGGCTCAGTTCTGGGCGTGCTGGGAGCCGTGGATGGATGGCTCCATGCCCGGGTTGGGAAAGCTGTGGAAGGGGAAAGTTCCTTCCCTGCCTGGAGCCCTGTGAGCATGGAGAGCACATCCATTTCCAGTGACAGTAAGCACAGCTGCAATTACAGCAATAACAGGCCTCACGTTAGCACACACGGCCTTGTGAAAAGGTGCTAATGACTTCAGGCTTTTGGTTTTAGGCTTTGTTGCTTCTTCTCTTTCCTCACCCTGTTCTTCTGCTGCCTCTGTGTGATTCCCTGAAGCCCAAACCTGGGAGTTCAGGAGTGAAATTAAGGGCTCAAAGCTGCATTTCCACACTTGGAGAAGCCAGTTTCTCCCAGAAATGCTCACAGCCAGATAAACCTGTGAGGGATGCACAAGGCACAGCTGGATCCTGGTGCTGGTTTGGCTGTGGTTTAAAAGTGCCCTAAATTCTCACCTACAAGAACTGGTCCTCAATAATGACTGCAGGGCTGGGAATGGGATGTCCTGGGCAGGAAGAAACCCCTGGGGGCAGGAAATCCAGATGGGATTTCCAGACGGGAAGTTCATGATAGGAACCAGATGATGGTGAACACGATGTTCACTGCAGTGGGCAAAGCACAGGCCACGGAACAGAAAATTTTAATTTTTCACTCGTCTGGCTGGTGGGTTGGGGAGCTGAGAAGAGTTTCTGAAGGACTCCTGACCTTAAACATGGTTTTCCTTCTTGTCTGGAAGATCTTCCCTTGCCGGACCAACCTCTGTCGTGGCAGTGTGAGCTTGTGCCACCGAGAGGCATTTCCAGCTCTGAGGATCCTCAGGGAAAAGGTCAAACTCTTCCAGAAGAGTAAAATCAGTTGGGTTGTGAAATCCCAGCCCTGAAGATGCTTTTCAGGTCCCTGCTCCCAGGTTAAGACCCAGCTGAGTCTGATAAACCACGTGCAGTGCAATCCTCTTTTATGTGATGGAGCACCTCAGATAGCAGTAGGGTTAAATGGGGATCCCACAGCACATCTGCAGGCACAGGGATTGCACAATCCACTTGCTTTTGTAACATCCAGATAATTCCTGAGGGGCAGATGCAGCCAGAGTTCACTGTGTCCCCAGCCCCAGGCTGGGCCTGTGGGGTCCAGCAAGCCCATAAATGATGACATGGATGTTCTTGCTTTGAAGAACACAAAACACCCAAAAAAAAAAAAAAAAAAAAAAAAAAAAAAGAGTAGGAATGGTGTCTCTTCCCTGGAATTTCAGGATATCTCCTTCATTCGGAATGGATTTCTTTCTAAAACACATGGAACAGAGGGAGAGGGAGATGTTACGCAGAGGACAGGAAGACTCCAGGCATCCTTCATTTTTTTGTAAGAAAAGGATCGGATCCTCCTTTTGTCCTGTAAAAAACATCTCCAGGGTGGGATTTGATTTCAGGTCAAGATGGCAAACTCTGCTTTTGTGGTCACTGGAGCTTTGGGTTTGGATTTATCTGCCCCCTTGTGCCAGTTCAGGAGGCTGAGGGCTGCAGGGGGGACAGGTCCCGCAGACACCTTTTCCATGGGCTCTCCCAGCTCTTGAAGAATTTCACCTGGGACTTGGGCAGAAAACTTCAGGCAAAGGAATTCTGCCTTGGGGTGCAATTTTTCTGTCTATTCCTGCATGCAGAGGGACCAGCTCGATGTCAGTGGTCTGTGCTGGTGAAATACCAATAGCTCCTGGTCACTTTTGGCAACCCCAAAAACCAGCAAAACCAGCAGCAAAAAATCATGAAATTATTCAGAAAAAAAAAAAAAAAAAAAAAAAAAAAGGTTGAATTTCTCATTTATTTATCAGCTATCAGCTGGATTGCAGAGGTTTGGCATCTTTCTTCTCTGTGCCACCAAGGTGACCTGAAGGCTGCTGCTGCTGCTCCTCTGCTGGTTGGGGATCACAGAATCGTGGAATGGCTTTGGTGGGAAGGGATCTTAAAGTTCATCTCATTCCAAGCTCCTGCTCTCAGCAGGGGCACCTTCCACTAGACCAGGATGTGCTGACCATGGAAAAAAAAGAGGATACTGCACATTTTCTGATGAAACTTTGGGAACTGACAGCACCTGTGGCTGCAGCAGGATCAATATGATTTTTCTTTGCCTTTTCTTGCTGCATGACATGGACAGTTAGACCTTGACCTGGCTTTTTCCAACCCAAAGTTGTTAATAATTGCCCCTAAAGTGGAATTTTCAAGGACATCTGAGCAGCATTTCCTACTCTTGCAGTTAAGAACATTATCATTATTTAAATGTGGGTTTTTTTCCAAACAAGAGCAAGTGGGCTTTCATGAGTGGAAGCCAGCAGCTACTTGGGAAAGTCCAAGGAAAATGTAACATCTCAGTGCCTGGGCCAAAATCTGACATCAAAACCCAGGAAGTCAGTGCAGTTGGAGCTATATTAAGGTCAGAGTAATCCCTGATGGGAAGGATAGATTATTTTATTTGGCAAGTTATGAAAAGCAGCTGATTTTCACCAGTTACCTCCAGTAAGTCCAGTCCAACAACCTGTTTCTGATAAAATGTAACTCGTGCTCTGCTGAACTCTTCTTTTTAGAGGGGCTGAGATGGGCAGCCCAGCACGTTTCCCCTGGCCCTTGCTATTATTGGAGATAATCTGGAGAGGGTTATGGATTTTCAGAGGTTTTCAGTTCATGTCCCATTGCGCTTTACTCTGCCAGATCAAATTTTCTGATAGCAAAGGGCCTCTGAGCACGTTCAACACCTGGTTAAGTGCCTTGAACACGCTCCCAGGGGCTACTGAGATAACCTGAGGGCATCCACAAGGATGCAGAGCTCCTCCACTTCCTTCTGTGCTTCCTTTCCACACCCTCCTTTGGTTTTTATAGGCCTTTTAAAATTCTCGACGCGGTGTCATGGGACGGATCTTCCCAGAGCCATGTAAAAAAAAAGGAGAATTTTCTTCTCGTCCTTCCTCTCTGCTCAGTTTATCCAGCAAACACTCGTGTTTGCCTTTTCCCAGCAGCACGCACTGGGAGTTCATGTGGAGTTATTTACCTCTTTTAATCCCCAAAATTCTCTGCCCCACATCACTTCTTTCCCAAAAATCCGGGCTGCCCTACTGGAGGTCTGAGCTGCGTCTGTTCTTTCTCGAGCCCAGTTTTGCATTTGGCCGGGTTCAAACAGATCTTCTCAGCCAGCTTTTACAAATGCTCTTAGGTGCAAGTTATCCAGGGCCTGCTAATTTCAAATGTTTATCTCTCGTGGATGCTGTTTAACATCTGCCTCTGTTACTAATGAGCTGGAAGGAGCTTCTCCATCATCATCAGAGCCATGCATGTTGCCCTGCTGCTTTCCAAACACAGATCAAAATTGTTACATGTTGAACTTTCCTCTGCTGGAGCGCACAGGCTCTAAAATTTTGTTTGTTGTAATGTTTTTGTTTAAAAAAAAAAAAAATAAAACTCCAAGCCCAAAAAACTCCAAGGAAACCAAACTCAAAACAAATCAAATTAAAAAAAAAAAAAAAAGCCAAAACAACTAAAAATATTAAATTCTCATTAATCTCTTATCTTTACCAGCTGCAGAGTTTTCCTGATGTCTTCAGGTTCTCATGTAAAGCTTCTAAACTCCATGATGCTTTGTTTGTATTTCTTCATCTCTATTTGCCCTAGTTTAGTAAACACTGGGTTGTTGGTTCACTTATTTATTTTCACTTCCGCTTCCCCCCTTTTTGATTCATGGTTGAGCTGGGACGAAGTTTTTACTCCAAGTTAATAATTTCCATTGGGAAACTGTGCCTGGATTGGGTCACCACCATCCTTCCAGGAGAACCTGTGTGCAAAAAAATAACCTGGTCTGGTGGAACATATCCCTGCCCATGACAGGGGCTGGAACGAGAGGAGCTTTAAGGTCCCTTCCAACCAAAACCATTCCATGATTCCATGATTTCATAACCAGGCCAGCCAAGAGGAGGTGGTGAAGGAAAGGAGGTCCCTCATCCTCAAGCTGGTGGCTGGTCATCAGGAGGAGGGAGTTTTTTGTCAGGATGCAAAGATGACGAGAGGAAGACGGGGTTTATTGCAGAAGCATCATTTTTGGGGACAGCCGGGATATTTTAATAGGCTCCTACAACATTCCGGTGTTGCTTTCTGGAAGACAGGGATGGCAATTTGGCAGAAATAGGATAATATCATCCCAATGGCATTGTGGGGATGGTGTTCCCTGGGAAGGTGCAGAGGATCGACAGAGCAGAGCACGGCAGAGCAGGGATCGATTCCCTACAACAATTGTTTACTCAAAACTCGACTTTAATGAACACTCTAATCAGCACAGGGAAATTTCCTACAGTCCACAGAGAGGACCTGAGAGGAGAACCTCATTCATTTCACAGGGGGGCGGTTTTAACGTTATTATGAACAATTTAGGTAGGTGCTGTTTCATTAAGAGATTTACACTTGGTATGATTAATAAAACCAGAGAGAAAAAAAAAGAATGTGCTGTATATTAAACTCAGTTTTCAGTTAGCAGAACAGAGGCAAAGGGGGATCTCCTGTTTGGTATCACTGTGGAGATATCTCTGTGTTCACAGAACATGTTCCTCTTCATGGGGCATGGATGGCAGCTTGAGAACTTGGCTGGGTTTTGTCAGCTAATGTTTTTAGAAAATTCTTGGGCTGTGTTTGTTTGGTGTCCGTGTATGAAATGTTCTCGTGGTGGATGCCTTCTGTGGGAAATCTGGAATTTCCAGGAATGCGTGATGTGGCCGAGAAAACCCTGCTCAAGATCAAACTCTGGAGGGAAGAGGGTCTGGAATTCTTAATTGTTATTATTTTTATTCTTTAATGAAGCACCTTAATCCTTTAGGATGGGTTTTGTGGTCATTTCCTCTAAGGCGTTTTGTGATTAGAAACTTTGATGGCAGCTCAAGCTGTTGCAGAAGGAGTTTTAAAGGAGTTTTTAATCGGCTTGTGCAATTTCACCCCTGCATCCACAGAATCATAGAAATTCTTAGATTTTAAAAGACCTCAAAGATCAAACCCAACCCTTAACCCTGCCAACTCCACCCCTCAACCATGGCCCAGTCCAGACCATTTTGAAGCCACGAGATTTGTCCTTCTTGGATGAGTAAACTTGGCTGGATCCATTGTGAGTCATCCATTATGTGACCTTGCAGGTGTCACCTTATTTCCAGTTGCATCCTGAATTAAAATCCTGACAGGACGTTGCTGCTGGCTGGGGATTGCAGGTGAAGGCCTTACACTGGTTGGTCTTCAGGTGCCGTGGGGATGTGGTTTGGTGGTGGATTTCACAGTGCTGGGTTAATCACACAGAATCACAGAATGACCAGGTTGGAAGAGACCTCCAAGATCATCGAGTCCAACCCAGCCCCAACACCTCAACTAAACCATGGCACCCAGTGCCACATCTAGGCTTTGTTTAAAAACATCCAGGGATGGTGGCTCTACCACCTCCCTGGGCAGACCATTCCAGTACTTTATCACTCTTTCTGTAAAAAACTTTTTCCTAATATCCNCCCTGAACCTCCTTTTTGCCAGGAGAAACAACCCCAGCTCCCTCAGTCATTCCTCACAGGGTTTGTGCTCCAAGCCCCTCACCAGCCTCTTGGCCTCCTCTGGATGTGTTTGAGCATCTCAATGTCCTTCCTAAACTAAGGGGCCAGAGCTGGACACAGCACTCAGTGTCCATCCTAAACTGAGGGCCAAGAGCTGGACACAGCACTCGAGGTGTGGCCTCACCAGTGCCCAGTCCAGGGCCAGAACGACCTCCCTGCTCCTGCTGGCCACACCATTCCTGATCCAGGCCAGGAGCCATTGGCCCTCTTGGCCACCTGGGATCACTGCTGGCTCATGTCCAGCTGGCTGCTGACCAGTACCTCCTGGGCACTGTCCAGCCACACCTTCCACAGCCAAAAATGTTGCAGGGGGTTACTGTGGCCAAAGTGCAGGACTCGGCACTTGGACTTGTTAAAGACTTCATCTTTCTGGACTCTGCCCATCCATCCAACCATTCCAGCTCTCTTTGCAGAGCCCTCCTCCCTTCTAACGGATCAACACATGCTCCCAGCTTAGTGTCACCCACAAATTTACTAATGAAAGACTCAGTACTTGTTGGACTCAATGGTCTTAAGGGCCTTTTCTGGCTTAAATGATTCTGTGGTTCTGTGATGTCAGGGTCTGGTGTGTGACTGGTCCTGTCAGCTGTACAAACCCTCAGAGAAAAGTAAAGCCGCCATAAAGACTGATTCTGTGATTCCCTGGTTACCTTCACTCCTTCGGTGTCCAAACTTCCTGAGGTTTGAGGACAATACAGTCCTTATCAAAAAGGGAATTCCCAGGAACTTGTGGAACTGGGTGGTCCTCACTGAGGTTCACCCGTGTGCGTGTGAGCTGCTGGGCTGTGTGAGTGGAGAGGAACTAAAATGAGGAAATCGGAGGTTTTTTTAAGAATTCCTTTTTTTATCATTTGGTGTTGATTTTGCAGGGCAAGGCTGTATTTTTACCCTTCTGTTTCCACATGCATCCATATGCAAAGGCCATTGGAATATGTGGTGTTTTAGGAGGAGCTGGAGGGGATGGAGGGGGATGCCCTTTGCTGGGAGTTTTCCTGCTTTTCCTTGGGGTTGATGTTATTCCTTGCAGTTCATCCTCCCTGTTCAGCTGTGACCCTGCAACAAAAAGTTCATCTGGTGCACTGATATTTTAATTTGCTGGAAGGTCATTGTGTCACAAAGATTTAGATAAAGGACCTGGAAAAATCACCCTGTGTCCCTGAGAGAACTTTCTGTCCTCCCCAGCTCTATGCACTTCTCCACCTGCAGAATCAGGATTTCTCAGAGGTTTTTTTGCCTGTTTTAGTTCATTTTCCACAGAGGTTGGTCTGAGCTCATAGACAGCCCCTCTTCCTTTTGGCTGCTGCCTATGTTAGGCTGCAACTAAGATAAACAATGAACTGGAACCAATCTTTTGTTTTGGTCAAGGGAAAAGAAGCAAATAATCCCTGACAGACTTTTAACTGGAGCACGTGTATGTGTTCTGGGGGATGCACACTTGAAATTGGGAGTTCAGGCAGGGCCAGAAGAATGATAAAAGGTCTGAAAAATGCCGTGGAGGAAAAAAAATGAAAGAATTTGGGATGCTTATTCTAGAAAACGAAACACTGAGGGACAACTTATAACTTGTCTTTAAGTATTTGATAAAACTTCTGCAAATAAAAAGCAGAATGAAAAAAAAAATCTCCATAACCAGTCTGGTTAGAATCACAGATTTGGTAGGATAGAACCACAAATTAAAGCCTTAAGTTGCAGCCACAGAAATTTGGAGTTTCAAAACATAGATCAAATCTTTTGGATGATCAGCAGAGAGAAGCCCAGGAATGGTCAGGGTCTGTAAGGACAGTGTGGAGTCTCATCACTGGGGACAAAGAAAGGGACTGATAAAGGAAGGGACAAAAGGTTATAGAAACCATTTCTGGGATTTCTTCCTTTTAAACAGGGATAAAATTGTCAGGCCCTTATGGACAGTCCTAATCTTCACCAGGTTGTTTTGTTTTGTTGTTGTTGTTGTTTTTTTGTTTTGTTTGGTTTGGTTTGGTTTTTTTGTTTTGGTTTTGGTTTTGGTTTTTTTTGTTTTGTTTTTTTTCTGATAATTAAAAGAAAAATCCCCAGGATTACACCTTCTCCCTTTACTCTTGGCAAACTCAACATCATTTTCATGCAGAATCAGGTCAGCTGAGGTCGGAAGGGACCTCTGGAGCTCGCCTGTTGGTGAAATTTAGTTTTACCACTTGCATAGCTCCAACCATCAGGTTCTTCCCTGGACCTGCAGAACGAACAGGCCCAAATGATTTGTAAGAGAAACTCCTGAAAGGCTCTCCTGGCCAGTCCTGCCAGGCAGTGTTAAACCATCCCCAAGCTGTGCTTTGCTTCTTATCCTCATTTTTGTCATTAGAGAGTTCAGTCACTGGCATTTAAGCCTTTTTTTTTTCTTTTTCCCCGTATTAAATAGACATTCTTAGGAAGAAATCTTAGTGTTTAGGCACTTGCTGACTTGCTTTGATTACACATTTGCTTTCTCTCTCCCTAAGTTTAGCCAGGCTTTTGGTTTTTTTTTGGTTGGTTTGGGTTGTTGTTTTTTTTGTTGTTGTTGTTGTTGTTTTGTTTTGTTTTGTTGGGGTTTTTTTTTGGTTTTTGTTTTGTTTTGTTTTTTGGTTTTTTATTATGGTTTTTTTTTTTATCCTAGAAGGTTTTCCAGACCTTTAATCATTCCTACAATGCCATTCTCAGTGGTGAGGCAGGGTGTACAACATCGTGCCAGCCACCTGGAAACGAGGCGCAATCCTGCCTGTTCCAAGTCATCGGAAATCTCTGTTTTGGAGTCTCTGAAGACTTCATTTTGTCTTACAATTTACCCCGCAGGCAGGCTGCCAGGGCAAACCCCATGGTTATTATCTGGGAGGGTGAAAAGGGGGACACCTGGCTGTGTAGGTGAACATTTGCTGTGCAAAAGGGGGAGATGTGGCTCCTCTTTGACCTCAAGGTTCTACACAAGGATGATGTCAGAAGGTGCAAATAATGCAGTTTTCTGCACTACCAGGGCGGTAAAATGAAACAAATCACCCAGAAAGGTTGTGCAATCTCCATTCTGGGAGGTTTTTCTGGGTAGAGAAATCTGTGGGTGAGCAGGAATAATATTGGTGTTAGTCCAGCCTCAAGCAGAAGGCTGGACCAGCCCTCCTGAGGTCCCTTCCAGCCAAATTTTCTGTAATTCAGGGATTAGACAGCACCAGGTACTGCCTGTGCTGTGGTCACCACCATGCCTCTGCTGCATCCTCTCCTTGGGGGTAACTGGGGTTATCCCTTGGCCAGATTTACTGCAGGACAGGTTGTTAAAACAGTAAAGAGAAGGGATATGTCACAGCTGTGGGACTTTGTTGTTATGTTGGATGAACTTCCAGCAGCTCTCCAGTGGGGACAGTTGGTTAATCAGGCCGTGGTTGTGTTTGTGGGGGGACAGCGACAGTGTCACCAATAAAGGACTGAGTGTTTTTTGAGGCTCAGCCTCTTGCATTCATCTGCCCAGAGCACCTGGCTGTCTCAGAATTGAGTTTTCAGAGCCACAGATCATTGCTCAGAACCACTGAGAGCATGTCAGGAGCTCCCTGGGCCATTTCAGCAAAAAGATCACTCTTTTTACTGTCTTTGTGCAGGGCTGTGGGTTTATTAAAGCATCCACAGAGGGGCTGAGTGTCAGTCTGACATCACCCCACCAAAGAAAGGCACTTGGGAACTGAAACCCTGGTGAGCTCACAGGGACACCTGAGAGCCCCCTCCTCTGTTTTCCCATGTTACAGCCAGTGTCTGAAAGGCACACAAGATGAAGCATAAATAGGTAGGGCTGATTTCTTCACAGGAGTTTTGCTTCCCTCCTCTCCCACCCTTCTGGAGGTGACTGCTGTGGAAGGAGATGTTCCCTGTGCTCCCCACTGAGATCCTTGTGGCTCAGCATGCTGCTCCCTGCCTCTCAACTAATCCATTTTACACACTTGAAGGAGCTATGGAGAGTTAGAAAAACTTTTTTGCCTTAGTTTCGTGCTTTCTTCCTCAGAACCAAAGTTGAATTTAGTTCCTAATTCNTGTTGGATGAACTTCCAGCAGCTCCACTTTTTTGCCTTAGCTTTGCGCTTTCTTCCTCAGAATCAAAGTTGAATTTAGTTGCCTTTTTTTTTTTCCCTCTTTTATTTTTTTTTAATTTTCCTTTTTTATTTTTCTCTTCTCTTTCCAGTCAGGTAATTGTAGCCATGCTGCAGGACTGTAGTTTCTGGGGGAGCTCCCAAGTGTTATTGATGTCCTGATTTGATGTGACCAAGGGATGCTGGGGTAGAGCCAGGAAAGATCCACCTCCTGATGGAAAGGTGCCAGGCAGNTTTTTCCTATTCTCATATTACTTGATAAAAGAGGACCTACAACTGTCACAATTTTGCAACTAGAACAGATTTTGAGGCAGTGATTTGTTACATTCTGGAGACAGGTCAATACCAGAAGCAAAACCAGCACCCCAGGCACAGAAGGGCTCTGTCCCATGCGGAATTCCAAGGACACTTTTCTATCTGTCAGCCTGCTCCCTGACTGCTGTGCCAAGATGAGCCATGCATGGTGAGCCTGAAGAAGAAGCAGGTGCAGACATCAGCTTGGGCACACAGGGCAGCTGATGGACTTTTCATCTTGTGACTTTAGAACAGGTCATAGCACAGTGGAGTTTCATTAAAACTACACATCTTATGTTCACTGCTCTTCCCCAACTTCCACTTATCTCTGAAAGACAGAACCAAAGACTTTACGCTTTTGCTTTCCTCCCCCCCCCCCCCCCTTTTTTTTTTTTTTTTTTTTTTTTTTTTTTTTTTTTTTTTTTCCTTTCCTTTTTTTTCCCTCATTCTTTTTCCAGTCAGGAAATTGTAGCCATGCTGCAGGATTGTAGTTTCTGGGGGAGCTCTCAAGTGTTATTGATGTCCTGATTTGATGTGACCAAGGGATGCTGGGGTAGAGCCAGGAAAGGTCCACCTCCTGATGGAAAGGTGCCAGGCAGGTAGGGGCTGCTGAAGCAAGGAGGAGGTGGCTGTAAAGGGCAGAATACTCTAAAGGCACCGTCAGCATCCTTTAAATCATCCCTCTCTGTCCCTTTTTGAGGATGTTTGCCCCATCTTTAGCTGTAGGCAGATCTGGATTGGCCATTTTCAGGTGTGTGCACACAAGTGATTAAAAAAAAGACGTTTCCAACCCCCTGTCATGGGCAGGGACAACTTCCACCATCCCAGGTTGCTCCAAACTCATCTAACCTGGCCTTGGACACTTCCAGGGATGAGGAATTCACAGCTTTGCTGGGCCATCTCCTTTATTTCCTTCCAGTTTTATTGATTCTTGTGCCCACCGTTATGGCAGTCACTCCTTTTAGCACAGAATCAGGCTTTTTACCGAGGTTCAGAAAGTTTAACTCCACTGACTTTTATCTCTCCCCCTCCCCAAAATAAAAGCCCCAAACCAAACAATTACCTTATAAAACAACCCTACAAGTGGCATTGCCATGATTTGCTTTCAATAAACCAGATTTTCTGTTCTGTCCCCGTCTCCATGTGCTGCCACTTTCCATCACTATTTCTCTCGAGTCGTGTTCAAAAGTCTTGTGTGTTTAACCCAGATTAACCTGCTGAGAGCTGTCTGGATCTTTTTCCCCCCCTCCTTGCTACATATAAAAAAAGCTTTACTGTTGTTGACTTTCAGCCAGATGGTGCCACTCCCACCATCCCATCTGAGCACGTTTTTCCTGTCTGAGTGGCTTCCACCTCACATCAGTTTCCATTCCCCCTTCACACCCAGCCCTGTTGTTGTTCTCAATTATTCAAGCTAAATCATTTTCATGTGCAACTACTCCAGTTTGCATTAGTAAAATTGTATTTTCACCTCCAGTTCTTTGGAGAAGCCAGTGAACAGAAGCTGGGGTGGGGCTCCATGTGAGTTCTCCTTTTTTTTTTTTTTTTTGGTGCTATGTTTAGTTTTCTCTTG
>VXBN01013850.1:0-14623 GCA_013397395.1 Sinosuthora webbiana | reverse complement strand
TTTTTTTTTTTTTTTTTGGGTTTTCTGCTTTGATTTCTTCATCTCTCAAAAGACATTAAAGACACAATCTTTGTAAAACATTGAGATCTACAACCAGTGACACCACCTGAGAGAGGTCTGGTGATGCTGTGCCACTAAGATTTGGTTTTTTCCATCAGAGCACTCAGTTTCTGTGTCATTTGTGCTCTTCTGTATCTTCCCTTTCAACCAGACAAAGCAGAAACATCTTCCCCCTAATCTCTTTCCCCCATCTGTGCTGTTAGCAGGTGAGGAATGACAAAAGGAAATGCCCGGGGGCAATAAAGCAGAATTAATTCTCTTCCTGAACATCAGGCTCACCACAGCCTGGTGCACAGTCTGAGGGGGCTGGAAGTTGACTTTGCTGGGGGATGGATGGGAAGCAAAGCTCTCACCCAGCAGCCAGGCTGGGGTAGGGAATCCCTGCCAGAAGAAAGAGGGTTTGATCCTTGCTTCCTTAAAACTATTGGAAAACACTTTCCTGGTGAAGTCTCCCTGTGGCCCATCCCTGGAAATGTCCAGGGTCAGGTTGGATGAGGCTTGGAGCAACCTGGAATAGTGGAAGGTGTCCCTGCCCATGGCAGCGGGCTGGAATGGGATGGTCCCTTCCAACCCAAACCACTCCATGATTCCGTGTTTAAAACAGAATTGATGCTGCTGGTGGGTTGTTTGGGTTTGGAACGTGGATATTTCCATCTTCAGACCCTTCACTGGGATCCTCTGTCCCACCTGGCACCCAGCTGTGTGCTCAGAGGTGTCCCTGGTGGGGAGGCAGCCCTGCCACAGCATCCCTCCGTGGGCACCGCGGTGAGGAAGGCGGTGGGAGCTGTCAGAAGATTTAAACGTGGCCCTCGGGCTCCTGGGGAGATGTCAGGGCTCTCCTCAGGTGGAAGAGCTGCGTGTGTGCCTGGTTCAGACAGCGTGGGCGAGTGTGTGTCATGTCCTGTTCGTTACCTTTCCCTCTGCGTTTCAGGCTCTTAGTTACAACCTGATCAACCTGTGGCTTTAACTCCCTTTTCGGGCACCAGGAGGGGAATACACTTTCTGAATTTTGAATTATTCGAATTTTGAATAATTCCTGTGAATTATTTTTGAATTTTGAGTTATTCCTGTGTCTTCATACTGACCCTGCACGCAGGACTGTGCAGGGGGAGGGCTGATAGTTTCGTTTGCTGAGTCCAGTAATGTTTACTCCTCCAGGACTGTTAAATTCCTGCTAAAACCTGTAGCCAGGCTGCTCAGTCCTGGTGAGAATGTCCCTCTTCAGCAGCTGCTCAAATACACGATGTCCTCTACGTGCACTGGTCATTGGGCACAGCAGAGTTATCAAAAATGTCTTAGCTCAAAGCTGGCAAACTTAAATGTAATCAGGAGCTTTCCTCTAGGAGATCCCTGTGCAATCAGTGTCCTCCAGCATGTTCTGTCCTTCTGGATCAGTTCTATCCATGTGTCCATCCTGTGCAGGATCTTTTCACTTGGTTTCTGCATGGTTTTCCCCATTTTTATAAATCCTTTTTCTCCATGGCAGCACTGCTCCCTGTGGTTGTGCTCTGCTTCACTCATTTTACACATGGCTCGTCCTTTTGTTTCCCTCCCTCCTCAGCCAAAGGAGGAGAGGTGGCCCCGTCCTGATTTTTGTCAGAGAAGCTCTTGAGCTTGGAGTGGCTCCAAACCACTGGGGCCCTCTTGACTCCCTCATTTTTTAGGAACAATGATTTTTTTCCTTTTGTCCCCAGGCTGGGAGCTCATCCCAGCACGTCCTTCTTCCTGGAAGGCACACCTGGATGCTTCAGACCATCTGTGAAGAACCATTCACCAGAGGGCTCTGACAAAAATGCTTTATAAACCCATGAGTAATGTACTCGTCCAGAGCCTTGACTGAACCACTTCTGCTCCAGCTGAAAGAGGGAACATTCCTTTTTTCTTTTTTTTCCCCAGTGTCTGAATGAACCAAACTCATCTTGTGCCAACACCTTTGTATTTTTTGTGCTCCCCTCTGTAGGGAAGCAGCCCTTTTGATAGAGAATTCTTTGAAATGAGACGTGTTCATGGATT
The DNA here is from genome assembly GCA_013397395.1 of Sinosuthora webbiana. Lineage (NCBI taxonomy): Eukaryota > Metazoa > Chordata > Aves > Passeriformes > Sylviidae > Sinosuthora > Sinosuthora webbiana. The sequence goes on along the minus strand of VXBN01013850.1, from coordinate 12,550 downwards.
GTTCCAGGAACATACCTGGATTTTCACAGAAAGCTCTGAATAGTGGCACAAACAAGCCCTGTTTAGGGCCACTTGCTTGGAATGGAAGTGATGCATGAACAGTAAAATCATCCTGGAATTTCTCTTAGGTTGGTTGGATAAAGGATGTGGAAGGTAGCCAGGAGGGTTAAAACCTTATCCCATGTTATAGAAGGGCACTGTGGTGACTGCTGGATAACACAGCCCACAGGAGGGATTGTTTAATGCATTTCCTTTTTCTTGTTTCTGTTTCCTCCTGGCTGCTCTTCAGGATGTGATGGTGACATTAAACCTTCCACTGTTCCAGGCTGCTCCAAGCCCCATCCAGCCTGGCCTTGGACACTTCCAGCGATCCAGGGGCAGCCACAAATTCCCTGAGCAACCTGTGCCAGGGCCTCACCAGTGAATAATTTCCTTTCTAATATCCAATCGAAACCCACTCTCTTTCAGTTTAAAGCTGTTCTGTAACACTTCCCTTTGCTGTCCTTACTTGAGTGCATGAAAAAAAAAAACAACAAAAAAGGACAGTGAGAAGCTGTGGACAGGATTTTCCTCCTCTCCAAACAGCCCCAGAGCTGCAGGTGAAGTTGGTGCTTATCCATCTCTGAGGGTTTCCAGCAGGGATGCAGGGCAAGCCTGGTGTCTGTCACTCCAGCCCTTCCTTTCCTGGTGGTCTGGACACTCTGGGTTCACTCTGGATTTCTGGACCACTCCCAGGGCTTTCACTTCCCCAAAAAGTGAACAGGAGCTGCCAGTGTTTGTGACCAGAACTGTGGTTCCTCAAACCAAACCACTGCAGCTTTTCTGAGAACTGGAGAATGCCCGGTTTGCTTTATCCAGCCCCCTGGTTATAAATAATACCCAAAATCCAGCCTTGCAGGAGGCTCGTGGGGTCCTGTTTTCCCAAGGTTTTGTGTATGTGAGGTGTGAGTGGGGGAGGTCTGGGGAATGACTGGATGTGAAGAGAAACCTCAGGGACTTCCCTGTGGCTTTGATCAAGCTCTAATTTTGTGACTGAACTCCCCCTTATGGGTTCTTCTGGACAACCTGCCGGGCTCAACCCCGCTGGATTTGGGATTGCCCTCTGCCATTCCTCCCACCCAAAATGCCTTCCAGATTTTTGGGGCCATCTGACCAGATCTGAGTTCCCAGAGTTGGACCTGCTGGGGGGAGACATCAGGGTTGGGTTCAGAAGGAAAATAAGGCTCAGGTGGCACAGCTGGAGTGAAGGAGGGGCAGAGGAGAGCAGGCAGGACTGGGTTGGGGCACTCTGTGGTTGCCCAGGGAAAGAATCAGAGCTGGATGGATGGAGACTGTCAGGAGTTGGGATCTGAGGTTTTCCAGCCCCTTCTGAGCCTGCATGTGAGTTAGGAAACGTTTTTCCTGTGCGCAGCAGTGAAGAGGTGGCTGCTCAGGGGATGACTCAGGGCTGGACGAGCAGAAATTCAGGACAGTGTTAGCAGGTTACCTGCACATTCTGCTGGAGCCAAGGAAAGGCCTTTCCTGAACAGCAGCATTTCAAAGTTGATATATCTTGGGGGAAAGAAAAAAAAAAAAAAAAAAAAACCCAAAAAAAAAACCAAAAAAAAAAACCAAAACAAAAANTGGACTGTCTGGAGGGGAATGTTTCTGTGTGGATGAGCCCAGGTCTGTGGGGTTTGGCTCATTTCACTTTAGATATTTGCAGAGATGGAGCAGTACAGGGCAAGCTTTCTTTTGCCTGTTTTNCACCCCACCCCCCCCCAAAAAAAAACAAACAACCAAAACCACACACACACAAAAAAAAAACACCAAACAAGAAAACAAAAAATGAACAAATTAAAGCATTCACGAGTATTCACTCAACTTCTTTATAGGGACCCCACCAGGTACCATCTCCACCTGCTCTTGGAGAATGGACTGTCTGGAGGGGAATGTTTCTGTGTGGATGAGCCCAGGTCTGTGGGGTTTGGCTCATTTCACTTTAGATATTTGCAGAGATGGAGCAGTACAGGGCAAGCTTTCTTTTGCCTGTTTTAGACAGTTCCTTCAGTTTGGAGTTACTCATGCCCTGGAGGCTCCTGCTTCTCTCTTCAGGTGGGGAAGGACAATCAGTGTCAGGACAGACGTAGATGTTTACCCTACAGACACATAATTTTTGCCCACGGATCCCCAAATCCTCTTCCTGAGCCCTGGGGGTCAAGGCAGGTCTGGATCTGCATTCCCTTTGTATTCCTGCTGTTCCTGTCATTGACTGAGCAGATGGAGTTGAATTTCATCCACCAGGTTCAAATAGTTTAGTGGGTAAATTTTGGAGCATCTTTATTAAAAAGAACAGACCTCCCTCAACCAGGCTCCTTAGACCCAAAGAGAAAAGGAAATTAAAAGTAGCCACTGATCAGTAATTTAGGGAAAACTACGAGATAATTTTCACTCCAGGTAGTGGAGTCCACTTCTTTCTGTCCTTTGCTTCCCTGTCCCTATCAGTGTTGGGATATTTGTTGTTGTTCCTCTCTTATTTTCCCTCAGCCATATGAGGGATATTGCAGCCCTTTGCTCTGTGCCCTGTAACTGCAGATCTCAGCCCTGCTGAGCTCTGTGCTGCAGCATCCCTCTATCCCTGCACCAGCCTGGATTTCAGACCCTCACTCTGATATTCCTGGAGAGGAAACTCATCCCTGGCTCCTCCAGCTGATAATTCAAAGCAGGAGGTGCTTACCCAGCCACCAGAGCTGTCTCCTGCTCCTTTGGATTCGCCCAGGCGCTGCCTCTCTTTTGGTTGTGTGTCAAAACTGAAATTCCAGGGTGTCACTTCTTCCTTAAAAACCCCAATTCAGCTCTTTTTTTTTTTTTTTTTTTTTTTTCCAGCAGAGGCATTTGCAAGCTTGTCCCTAAGGAGTTAAAGGATCACAGCTGCTCAGCTGCCCTTTCCCTCCGGCTCTCCAAGCCCTGTGCAAAACACTCAATTTTTTCCCTGAAATTCCAACCCCTCCCACAGGAACGGGACAAATCAGACCAAAGGAAGACTGCTGGATTGATTTGGCCAAGTTGCCTTTGTTTGACAGGGCCCACTTGGATGAGCTGGGGAAAGACATCTGCTTTCCTCCTCAGATGACGGATCTGTCATTGGCAGGGTTACGTTTGGCAGGAAGATGGAGAGGAGTGGTTTGAACAGCTAAGCGGGAGTCAGGAGAGTTGGGCATTTGCCTGGACCTCTTTTATTTGGAAAAGTCTCCCAGGGACACCTGCTTCTGCCCTCACTGGTGGTTGGTGACAGAGAAATTTATTCACAAGAGAGGTCACAGGGGAAAACAACTTTTCTCTGTTTAAAAATCACAATCTTCCTGGACTGATCCTACAAAGGGCACATGGGAGGTTTGGGGTGTTTTAAACTTGGATTTATCTCCCATTCTGTCCGTATTACTGATATTTAAAATTTACTTCCCCGCATTGTCACCACATTTGTAACATGGTTTTAGATTCTTACACAAAGGTCCTTCAGAAGAGAAAATAATGATGATACTTCATAAATTCTCCCTTTTCTCAAATTTTATTTTCCCCAGACCACCAGAGCTTTTGCAGCTTTTGACAGCCTTATTGTTGGAAATTGTGTCCCCCATCACTATAGGAAAAAAAAAATCCTTGGTGTCTTCCTTTTCTCATTCTTGCACTTTCACACTTGATTTGTATTTTTTTTTTTTGGCTCACTCAGAGGGTTTTTAGGAATAAAGCTGCATTTTCCTGAGGATGTTTAAAAGGAAAAAACCAAAAAAGAATCTGAAAATCTAGTTTTAAGAGAGAGCTGAATGAGGTTAAGGAAGAAATCAAAGCCAGGGTTGTTTTGAGGGAAGTTCCTTCAGTCCCGTGTTCCTACAAATAATGAGTATGGATAAAAGCCAGGGGCAGGTTACATTTCTGATGCTTGAAATAGCACCTGCCTGCTAAAACCTTTCATTTCCTTTGTGGTTCACATGAGGAAGGGTTAAGAAACTTCATCTCCACCTCGAAGTAAACTTGAAGTCAAGTTACAGAAATTCCAGGAAGGCAACTTGCCCTTGTCTCTTTGCATCCCTGTTTTCACAGAAGCTCAGGGAAGGTGGGGATGGTGAGAAATTGTCACTCAGAGAACTAGAAGTGAATCCGTGTCCACTTCCACCGGGCTGAGCAGAAATGGGTGAGGGCTGAGATTTCATCATCTGAAATCCCATCATTTTCACTTCTACTCCCCCTTTGTCTGACTCCAAATCCTGCTGTCACTGTGGTCACCCTGGTCCTCATCTCTGGAGTCTCCATCCAGAGGTGAGAAGGAGACTCCAGGTGAGAGAGAGGTGGAGACTCAAGGTGAGAGAGGGATGTAGACTCCAGGTGAGAGAGGGATGGAGACTCCAGGTTCCAACTCCAGGTGATCCCAGGAATACCCTGAGATCAGGAGAAAGGGACACAGTGAGGCTCACTGCCCTCCTTCCGTGAATCCCACTTGTCTCTGAGGAGCTGCCACGTGTCCCCTGGATATTCTGGCCCTGCAGATGAGACTAAACATTTCTGCAGCTCCTCCAGCCTGTGGCAACCCTTGGAATTGTATTTAATTAAGGAGCGTACACAAAGGCTTTATTTGCAGCAGCAGACTGCACAGTAATCCCCTAACAATTCCTGGGATCTGTTGGGAAGGAAAACTCTCATTAATAAAGACTTTGGTTACAACTCCTTGTTCTGTGAGAGTTGCTGCAGAGCTCAGGGCTGCAAGAAATCAGATGCAGAAAAAACATTCCCTTCATCTTTCTGCTCAGGGATCAGAGTATGGGTGGGAAAACCCCTCACAAACCCACCACACCTCTCCACGGGGTTTTGGGCATGGCAGGAGGGGTTAATGAGGGGTGGTGATCACATTTCAGCTTTACCCATCATGGATATTCCCGAGGAACTGCATTACAGCTCACCCTCTGATGTTAACGTGAGCTAACCAGAGCTTGTCGTGCTTTCTGCTTTATATTTACTTTTTGGAAGGGAAAAGTGAATTCATGTGCTCCTCAGCCCTTTGCCTGTGTGGCCAGTTGCCCACTGCAGTGAAAGAGGCCAAAGCCCAAAACCTCTGCCTTTTCCATAGGAAAAAAAAACCCAAACAAAACAACACAACAGAGAAAAAAAAAAAATACTAGAATGGAGAAGTAGTAATGTGAGTTTGTACAAAGCTGTGTATAAAATATAATCCAAATTTTCCAGGAGGAATAGACCAAAGAAAGATAATAATTCAGGGCCTCCTCCAGGGAATATCCCCTTTGACAGGCAGGACTTGCAGCTCCTGAGGGCTCTTTCCGACACTGAGCATTTTGTCACCTGGGGGGAAATTAAACTTGTTTCCTTGCTCACTAGACACCCTGATGACCCACCAACAAAAAACCCCCACACTTTGTTTCCTAATGATGCCTAAAACTGTGATATTTTTGGATTATTTTTATTCCATCTGCCTTTGTCAGCCTGTATCAGTGACAGCTGTGACATGTGGCTTATGGCTGTTATCACCGAGGAGGTTGAAGGAGGGTTGCTGTGATAAAGTTATTTATTTACTCCTTCAGTTAATGTGCAAAATGAGCCATAAACTCGAAATCCTCCAGTGTGGATCTGTTTGTTGACCTTGATTGAGTTAAAGGTCTGTGGACATTAAATTCACACATCACTGGCCTTTCCCAGCTAAGTGCTGGGTGTTTAAGTTTGAAGCCATCCAACCACGGGCGGTGGAGTGGGATGAAAGCCTTCAGAGCTGCTGTTTGCTTGCTCTCTGTGGGCTCAGAGGAATGGCAAAAAAATCAGGTCAGACTAAACACAGAGCTCTGACTCAGCTAAAACTGAGGCTGATGTGTCCCACTGACAGAGAGGCTGAGATACATCCCACTCTTGGTTTATTGAATCATAAAATCATTAAGGCTGGGAAAGATCTCCAAGATCATCAGGAGGAGTCATCAGCCCAGCACTGCCAAGGCCACCACTAACCCATGTCCCCACGTGCCACAGCTATGTGGTTTTTAAGTGTCTCCAGAGGACAGTGACTCAACCACTGCCCTGGGCAGCCTGTGCCAGGGTTAAACCTTTCAGTGGAGGAATTTTCCCAAATATCCAAACTAAACATCCCCTGGTGCACCCTGAGGCCGTTCCCTCTTGTCCTGTCACTTGTCACTTGGGAGAAGAGCCACACCTGGCTGTCCCCTCCTGTCAGGGAGTGGTGCAGAGGCAGAAGGTCCCCCCTGAGCCTCCTTTTCTCCAGGCTGAGCCCCTTTCCCAGNCCCCTGAGCCTCCTCTTCTTCAGGCTGAGCCCCTTTCCCAGCTCCCTCAGCTGCTCCTGGTGCTCCAGAGCCTTCCCCAGCTCAGTTCCTTTCCCTGGACTTGCTCCAGTCCTTCAAAGTCTTTTTTGTCATGAGGGGCCAAAAACTGACCCCAGGATTGGAGGTTTGGCCTCAGCAGGGGACAATCCCCACCCTGGTCCTGCTGGACACCCCATTCCTGATCCAATCCAGGTGCCATTGCCCTTCCTGCCCACCTGGGCACACCTGGGTGTCGTTGTACAAAAGAAAGCTGTCGTTGTTGTAAGAAAGATGAGAGATTCCAAATATTTCAGAAGGCACAGAGCATAGAAAAAAAGGCTTTATTTCCCAATTCTTACTACCTTTTATAAGGTGTCCTGATACAGACTTAACATGATTAGTGAATAGGAACAACACCTCTCTGATCCCATTGGTTAAACCAGAGAAACAGCAAAACGCCACCTGGAGAAGGATTGTTTTGAGAATGAGAGTTGTTTGCCAAGATTGTTTTGAGAAGAATCTTTCTTGAGAAATTTTTCCTTGAGAAAATGTTAGCAGCTGCTAGCAGGCTAAAATCTCTCAGGCCCAGAAATATCAGGCCCACACCTGAGCTCATGTTCAGCTGCTGCCACCAGCACCCCCAGGTCCCTTTCCAACCCCTCTGCCCCCAGCCTGAAGTTCTGCCTGAGGCTGTTGTCAGCACCCACCTTCCCTAAAAGCTCACAAGGAGTCAGTACCAGCACAACAAAATCCAAGATCTTCTGTATTCTGGTATTTTAGCTGCTGGACACTCCTATCTTCAGTGGTTTGCCTGACATAGATATATTTTCTTTTATGTATGGCAAAAAAAATGATGAGATTTTAAAGTTTCTATGTATAATCAAGTTTACCTGAGCCTGTCACAAGCCCACTTTTCAAAACAGAGCCTCATTTGTTTTTTGAAAGGCGATAAAACCAGTTACCCAAAAGTAAATATTGGGCAATTGAGGTGAATATACAATTATCCAATTCATGCATGAGATTTCAGTGAAGGGGAGAAGTGCTGGTGAAGTAGTTGTTAATGGGCTTGGTGTAAAATCTACTGCCTTAAAAAAAATCAGATATATTATAGAACTACAGAGTGCTCTGCCAGCCCTGATCAAAATTAGAGTTGTATGAATTAATTTATAAAGTGAAAAACGGAGGTATTTATAGATGTGAGATGAATTTGGCAAACATTTAAGTCCAGGGAGTTAAAACTTCCCTTTGAAAAAGTCAGAATGTTTTGAAAACATTTCAGTCTTCATTTTTCCAGCAAGTGTTCTGCAAATCTCTCACGCTTCCCCTCGTGCTTTTTTTAAGGTTAAAATAAAATGGCAAGAAGCACTGTAAATCAAAACAAAATAAATCTATGGTACTTCAGATGAGCCAAGATGAAATCTCCAAAGATCTGTTTCCCTTTGGGGAAAAGAAATATTTGAGAATGAAGACAACTCCAAATGATTCCCCTTCTTCCAGTGTTTGTATTTTTATTTATTTTTAATTTGACTAGAAAACCACATAATTAGTTGTTTATACACTACTAATCAAGGCCCATTCCTAACCTAAAGGAAATTAAAATATGAACCAGGCATGGCATGAAACAGGGAAGAGAGCAGGGTAGGTTAATAGGAAATGGTGAGATTAATTTAATGTGTTAAATTATTTCATAATTTTGACCCAAATCTACATCAAACAATTGTTCCTTCAAAGGATTGCTGGATTTTTTTTTGTCTTAAAACCTCGACTGGCAAATAAATGAACAGAGCAATAACTCATGCATTTTAAAACGAGACAGGATTTTTTTTTTTTTAATTTTAATTTATTTTCTCTGCTAATTTCTGATGAAAATTTATGATTTTCCCAAAACCCTCAAGAGGGGACACTGAATCAATCACTTCTTACTGGCAGAGGTTCCTCCTGTGTCCTCACGATCTGATCCTGAAGTTCACCCCACAGATGTTTTTTTTCCCCACATTACATTTAACAGTGACAGTATAAACTCTAGCCAAGGCTCGGCTCTCCTGACATCATTCCCTTCTCTCCACCTCTTCCCAGCTGGCTTTCTGAGAAGTTTTCCCCCTGTTGAATGCCCTTTCCAATCCCTTTAAAAGAGATGGGGCTTGGAGCAGCCTCAGTTTGTGGCCATAGCAGTGGCCAAGGTGTCCCCCTCTGAGCTGGGGGCCTGGTGGTGACAAGGGGACAATGTGTGAGCTCCCAGCTCCTTTTTCTGGAGTAAAAATCACCATTTCCACATTTTATGGTTGAGGAAGGTCATGAATTGCACATTGTGAGGAGTCCACGCTTAATTACCTGAGCATTTATGGCCACTGTTGTACTACAAACACAACTTGGTTAGGGCCGGCTGGGGAGAAACCACTCGAGGGGGAAAAGCCTTGTTCACTGGGAATTTCCTGCTTTTTAGCTCCTTGATCTTCTAATCTGCATCAGAGATCCCGTCCTTTACTTGATTTGGGGTTTGTTGTGCTTTGAATTAGCGCGAGAGCCAGGAGACAGGGAATAAACCAGGAAGCACAGATCCCACTGCTCCTGGCATGAATATTCAAGCTGCTGTCTCCCTGCCCTACATAGCTGGTGGTGGTGGTAAGCCAGGCAGGGTTTGCAGAGCGTAAAGCAGCAGAATTGCTCCTGATTGTCAGAAAAAAAAAAAAACAGGTTGTGGGTTTCTTTTTTCCTAAGGAAATTGAGGGAAACACTGGTTTTTCAGCAGGCTCTGGGTTTCTCTCCCTCCTCTTGAGAAAATGTTTGGAGAGAATCGGAAAAGAAATCAAAAAGAAATATGAAACTAAAATCAGATATCATACTTGTGCCCTAATACTTCATTGTTGGCCTTAAGTAACGTGATCCTGCCCGTGAGTCAACCAAAAACCAATGTTTGGGTGACCTTGGCCAATGCATCAGGCCTGGATACCATTTGTTTGACCTGTTCAAGTCCAGAAAAGCCATTCTCAACCTGCTGGGTCGGCTTACCGGTAGACATTTGGCCAATCCCAAAAAATGTCTCTCCAGATCTTTCATGATTCATCATGAATCCCACGGAGGGATGGGGTGACTGGACCAAATTTCTCCCCGAAGCACCCTATGAACCTCAAGAACTGGGAATCTTTGGCTCAGTGAAAATGGGTTTTTGTGTAATATTTGATTTTCCTGGGTCAAAACAAAGTGAAGGCACAATTACAGATGTCACTCTAAGTCATGCCTTGCACAGAAACACAACAAAAATTTTCTGTAAAAGGCTGGGTTGATGTTGGAATTCTGGAAACTTAGATTTTGGGGTTTCGGTGTAATGCATATGAGTGAAGATGGAGGGCTTTGGATGTTGTCTGAGTCCTTCTTCTTCACCTCCCTCTTCCTTCTTCTTCACGGGTTTGGGTGGTTTTCTGTAATTGGGTGAAAAAGGTCCACATTGCGGGCCTTGGGTGGTCATTTTTGGGTCAGAAATATAGATAATACAGGTGTCACCTCGTTACTGGGCAATTATCATTTAAATAACTTTGGAAAAAATTAGAAGCTCTCCATTTTACCTTTGTTTTATAACTTTCTTGTGGGAGCTGTGCACAGATAAGAAATAATGAACATCCAAGTCCGAACTCGACGTCTGCGTTTCCCGCGTATTAATCCTGACCTGGGCAGGGGAAAAGAAACCAGAACTATAACAAATGTAACATCTGTGCAGTGGTCCTGGAGAGCTCCAGCTTGCTCTGGAGGCCATGAATCCCCAGGAATGCCTCCCTGAGGACGGGCTTTGCTCACTGTCCCGTTCTGTTCCCCCCCTGCAGGCGTCCAGCACGCGGCCGGAGTGCAGCATCATGCAGGAGATCGAGGAGGAGCGCAGCCAGTGCCTGGCAGAGCTGACCTGGGACAACCAGACCTCAGGTATGGCAACAGTCCCTGCCCAGCAAAGCCACATCCCCCAGCCTCCCAGCTGCCTTGTCCTGGCCATTTCCCAGCCCTTCTGGAGCAAGGATTCTTCCAGCTGCTCTTCAGGAGGGGGAGAAATGGGTGCTTCCAAAGCACAGTTCAGTCAGCCAAGAATTCCAGGAGAACCTCAATGAGGTTCTCTTGCAACCTCCTGGAAAGCCTAACTGAGGTGTTTCAGTGGGTTTAATCACAGTTGTCCACCTGTCTGAACTGGAATTTTTCCGATTTTTCTTGGGAACTGAAAGCCTGAAGTTCTTCCAGGCCTTGGATTACTTCAAGAGAAGTCATTGTGACCATGTCCTTTGATTGAACTGCCCTCCCTTCCCTGTGCCAAAATTGCTCCTGTCCTCATGGGGAAGCAGAGGGTGCCCCAAGGCTGTGAAGTATTTCTGGAGCTGGGACAGGCAGCTGAGATCCTCTCCTTGTTTGTGGAGCTTTCACCACATTGAGAAATCGCCCTGGAAGGGGATTCACTCTCCTTAACCCTCTTCCTGCTTCAGTGATCAGGAAAGGAGGAAGGTTTTTGTGCTGCCTCATCCCATCCCATCCCATCCCATCCCATCCCATCCNCATCCCATCCCATCCCATCCCATCCCATCCCATCCCATTATCCCATCCCACCCTGTCCTGCTGCAGAGCTTTAGGACCCCAAGTTAAAGCATCCAGTTGGATCTCTCCCCTTCCAAATGCCTCTTCCAAGTTACCTTTATCTGTCAGTAAAGGGTGTGTAGGGACCCAGGTGAGACTTCCAGGATCCCAAAAGAAGGGATAATTTTTCTGGGAAAAGGGCTGGGAAGATGAATCTCAAATCCCACTTGAGATTTGCATCCCCCCTCCCAAAAGAGGGAAAAGTGGAAGAGGAAATTCTCCACTGGCAATGCTGCAGCCAGGCCACAGACTGAAGGGCTGTTCTGATGGAACAGAAACCTGGGACAAGCTGATCCCAGGAGGAGCTTCTCTGGATGCCAGGAAGGCTTTTGGCCCCTGCTTTTATCTACTAAGGAATGGTTGTCTTTGATTTGGAAGCTGTTTCAAGTGTCCCTGTACTGTTAAATGGAGCCTTTTGAAGAAATGTTCTTCTGCAATCCAGTAAGGGGAGAACTCAGGGTGGATAAAAGCCTTCATCTGAAAGCCAGCTAAATGCTTCATTTCGTTTTCATGGATATTTAAAGAAATTAAATTAAATACAATACTTAAAAACTTAAAAGGAGAATAAATAATTGAAGTGATAACACTTTTTCTGCTTTTCCAGAATGGTTTTTCTCATTGGAAAGTTTGATCCAAAACAGCTTTTTTTTTTTTTTTTCTCTGTAACAACAGAACTAAATCATTGCAAGTAGTTTTCCCAGTTCCTAAGTAAAGACACACAGCCATGTTGCAAGTCATTAATGCCCAAAGCAAGTACATAGAAATCCTTTGGAGGATTTGTTTTTTTTTTTCCCTGATGGAATGCTGAAATATCAGGCTGGGATAAAGGTGCATTTCCACCAGTCACTACATATGAATCTGGCTGATTCAGAAATTGCAGTTTTGAGCACAGGAAAATGGTTTTGTCCATGAAGACAGTACTGGAACTGGAGTGACAGGACAAGGAGGAATGGCTTCAAACTCATAGAGAGCAGGTTTAGATTGGATATTAGGAAGAATTTCTTTCCTGAGTGGGTGGTGGGGCCCTGGCACAGGTTTCCAGAAAAGCTGTGGGTGCTCCATCCCTGGAAGTGTCTAAGGCCAGGTTGGAGAGGGCTTGGAGCAACCTGGGATAGTGGAAGGTGTCCCTGCCCATGGAAGAGGGTTGGAAGGAGATGATTTTAAGATCCCTTCCTTTGTGGAAAGCTGCTGGCATCCCTTTACCCCAAAACATCAGCAGGTATTTAAGAGCTCAATACCTGACTTTATTATCCAGACACTCACAACTGCCCTGGAGGCAACAGAAAAAAACAGAATTGTTGGCTCTTAAATGGGTGACTGTGGATGAGTGTATGGAGAGCTCTGCCATGTGCTGTGTGGACAGATAATTTCCAAGTGCCTACACAGGATGTTTCCCCTTCAATGTGATCACAGCATGTGAGCACAAGTAGGTCAAAGAAGGTGTTTTTCTGGAGTGGGGCTCCATAACTCAATAAATGAGGCTGAGCTGTAAAATCAAACTTTGGACTTTGACGGTTGGGGGAGAGGGGGAAGTTTGCTGGAGAGAAATCTCGTGAAGGTGATGATATGAGATCCTATGAAGGTGAGGACTGTTTCATCTGAGTGCTGCTGGAAAGAGAAATCCTAAAACTCTGAGGAAAAACATGATT
>VXBN01013849.1:336594-367059 GCA_013397395.1 Sinosuthora webbiana | reverse complement strand
AAAAAAAAAAAAAAAAAGCGTTAGCGTCAAACTCCGGCTCTATTCATAATTAATTATACTTTCAGGGGGAGGGGAGAAAGAAAAAAAAAAAAAAGAGGAAACATAATTACAAGCTTCTAGTGAGAACATTCATTATCATGCTAATGCAGAAATCAGCACTGCTGCGCCTCTGTGTGTGTGTGTGTGTGTGTGTGCGCGCTCGGTCTAATTACTCCGCAGTGATGTGTGTCACTCGCGCGGTTACCGCTCGGCATCGCAAAGTCAAAGTTAAAAACGGGGGGATGAGTCACATCATGGCAAACGGATCGATGGGGGTTGGCACCGGTCGGCTTTGGGGGTTTTTCCCCGGGTGTTTCTCGGCTCTGGCTCCTCGAACATCCCCGGCCAAGGTGTTCATGAGCCAGCGACATGCCAGCGCCTGATATTTTGGGCTGAAAAGCCATTACGGGAGTGTTGGGAGGCATTTAAGGTGCGAAGAGCGGTCCGCACCAGGGGAGGGAAGAACAAGCCGGGCTGAGGGAGGAAAGAGCCCAGGAAGAGGTGAAAGTGCAGAAAAACAAGGCAATAATTGAATTATTTAGGACCTGACGACTGCCCGCATTTGCCATGCCAGGGGGATTCTCGCCTTACAAGCAGATCCTGAACGCTCTTCCCACGAGGAGGATTTGGGCTCAGCGGGGCTACAGAACTGCCCAGGGCAGGGTGGCCTGGCTGTTCCCAAACGCCAGGGAGGACAGGGAGATTTCCCATAAAAGAAAGGGGCTCATTTTAACCCCAGAGCACTGATATTACCAGCAATAGGTGTTTTTTTCCCCTCCTTTCCTATCCTGTTCCATTAGGCACAATCAATGCCAGTGCTGAGGCTGGCACTGTGCCCCAGCACAGGAGCTGAGTGCCCGGCTGCCCGCAGCATCCTTGGGAAAAACTCTTGCAAACCAGGGGGAAAAAAATCTTCCTCAGCATTCCAGACCTGAACCAAGGGCTGTGGTGGTACCCAGAGGGGTCAGGCACAGGGATGAGCCTTCTCTTGTAGGATACTTGAAGCCCCAAATTGAAATCAAGGAGGAAAAACCACGGCTTGAACATCCCATCCAGCCCCAGACATGTTTATAGACATGAGTTATCTAAATTATATTAAACCCGAGTTCGGCATCTGCACGATCTGAGCATTTCTGGGGAATAATTAAATGGATTTCCCATTATTTCTCGAGCTGCCAAGCGAATGTCCTACTTTCATAAGTCAGAGCACTGCATTTCCCCGGCAATAAATCCTCCAGCAGACTGCAGGAAGCAGAGCCTGGCAGGCAGAGCAGAGCCAAGGCGGAATGAGGCAGTGGTGGGACACCCAGCCCTCCTGGATGTCTAAAAAACCTCGGAGCAAAAGAGCTCCACGGCCTGTGCCATGGTGTGTTCTGGATGGGGAGAAGGCAGCAAAGAGCAGCTGGAAAGACCTGGGCCCAGGAGCAGCCAGTGCTCCAAAAACAGGGATTAAAGAGGGGAAGAGGTGGAGCCAAGAGTTGGTGTGGTGCCACCTCTGATTCAGGAACGGTGATAATTAAAGCAAAAACGCTGCTTCCCTTCCTCAAGTGGGAAAATCAGCTCTCGTAGGAAATTGGAGGGAGAAAAGACAGAGCCAGGGATGAATAATGCTGAGGGATTCAGTGTGTCCCTGCCCTGCCCCCTGCAAACGATTTGTGCCTGAAATTTCCTCCACTGCAGGATGAAAAACCCTCCTGGGCCCTGCCAGGATCAGGGCTGTCTGCTGAGCATCACAAGCCCCATTTGCAGTGATGCTCCTGGAGAGCTGCCAAAAAAGGGATAACAGGAAACTTGGGACTGCTCTCTCCTGCCTCCACCCAGAGGACACCAAGGGGGAATTTCTGTCCCAAAAAAGAACGGGAGCTCTGTCACCCACCGGCACCTCAGAGTGTCCCCAGCAAAGGAGCATCCAACACCTTCAAAATGTACCAATTTTTCTTGGCATAAAAGCAGCTGCTGGCACGCTGGGATGAGCACATTAAATTCAAGTGTGAAGGCATTAAAAAAACCCGAGAATTGTTTGCACGAAAAGCCACCATTTACCCAGGCATGACAGAAGTTCCTCATCCAAGGATGCTCCACGAGCAGCACCAAGACCCTGCTGTCAGCCTGGAGGTTGGGAAGAAGGGAAAGTTGATCCCTGGAGTCCCAAGGATAAGATCAGAGATTGATTTTTTTTTTTTACCCACCCCCTCCAGAGGTGGGCTTTGTGCAACATCTGTGAGCCATTCCCTTTCCCATGTGCTCAGGCAGCTCTGGCCTCACTCGAGCTCCAGCTGTGCCTGATTCCAACATTCAGCTTTGCCTGCAAAGCTCCCCGACCCACAGCAGCCCTGGACAAATGGGCCAGGGGGTGTTTTCAGCCAGTGACACAGCTCAGGGCTATTTGGGAACCTGGAGCATAATTGCTCTGCAGAGTCTGCCAGCTGCTCTAAAAATACCCACCCCACCTCAGCACGCCGACACTCCCGTCTTTATCCAGAAATGCCTTTTGGAGGAGGAGGCGAAGAGTAGCACCGGGTGCTGTGGCCTCGAAAAGAGCAATTACGAGGAAAATAAAGGGGGAAAAGCACAATTTGGCCACCTCCAGTACAGTGGTGAGGTGCTCAGCGTGGAGTGTGGCTGGTGTTTGGCCCCTGGCTCCTGAGGATTGGGGTCAGAACAGCTCCACTGTGTCCCCCCCAACCTCTGCTCTGCCCCCTTGGAGCACTTTCCCAAGCCATAAAACAGAGCACAGGTTTTATGTGAGGGTCTAAAACGAGTTATCACACGAGGCAGAGACCAGCCTGCCATGCCCCCCCCCTTCCCCTGAAAGCCCTTCCTGATAAAAGGGCCTCACTGTTCCTTCAAATGATGAAATGATGAAACCGGAGCCAAATCCCTTGAAAGGAAACAGATGACCTCTTTTGCTGGGAACTGCTCCGGTCCCTCCATTAACTTGATCATCACCAGAGTGCTGCCCAAAGGAAAAGGAATAAGCCACGACATGAGCATCCATGTCCCTGTTGCAGGTGGGAGGGAGGCATGTCCCCCTGGTCCCTGCTGAAACACTTCATTAGGGCTCATGGGGCTGGGACCCCCTGTTTTCCCCTTTTTGCAGGTGATATTTGGGCTCTGCCAGGGTGATGTCTGAGCCTTCAGCAGCCCTGGGTGCTGGTGGCGGTCGTGGTTTTATTCAGAAAGGTCACATTGAGCATTGCTCCCCTCGACCAAAAAGCTGGACGCAGAATTTGGCATCTAAACACCCGTGTTTTAAGTGGATTCAGCCCAGGCCGTATTTCAAGGGTTTGGTTTTTTTTTCTGTTTATAACCAACCAATGGGAAAATAAAACAGGATCGCTCATGCCTTTCATAAAGACATTTTATGGTGCAAAAAAAGTAGCCCTGAAGCTTTTCCCAAAAGTCTCCCTGGTGGGGTTTGGGAAGAGCCAGCCAGGGAGAGCCCAGATGTGCCAGGGATCCTGTATTTGCTGAGCATCCCCATCCTCTGTCAACTTTCCACTGAGAAAACCCTGCCACCCAGAGATGGTTGGAAGCAGATGATCTCTAAGGTCCCTTCTAAGCCAATTCCGTGATAACTCTAAAAAATTCTGGCTGATGGTGGTTTTTTTTTCACGGCGGTGGTGGCTGGGGGTGCACGGCCAATTTCTGTCCCAGCACAACCTCCCCGTGCCCCGGGCAGGGCTTTGGGAAACACCACAGCCACCAGGGCACGGACAGCCCAGCTCCACCAACTCCTCCTTTCCCCCTGCGGCACTTTCTCCATCTGTATGGAACGGCAGAGCTATGAATATTCAAAGCGACAAACGTGTTAAAAAACCGGTGACATTTCCAGGATTGGCTCGCGCTAGCCAGAGAACGTCATTCACAGTAATTACAAATAAAATCCACAGCCCTTCACAGATGACAACAAATCCAAATGGCCTTTTTGCACAGTGAAAATATTAGCCTTAACACTTTTTTTTTCCTTTTTTTTTTTTTTTTTTTAGATGAAATCTCTTCCAACCAGTTGCTGCTTTCACAGGCACCTCTGAGAGAGAGCTGATCTTGGGAAAACTTCTCCTGTCTCAGTGGCATTTGCTTGCCTCGCACAGAAAGCAAATAGCGATTTTTTTTTTTTTTCTCCCCTTCCCTCTCATTCGAGAGTTTTCTTGGTGGGGATGAAACCACGAAACAGAAGGCCGCCTAAATGAAATTATTAACCCGGGGAAACCACTAAAGGAGCTTGATTAATTTGCCAAGTAACAGAGCCCGGTTTGTTCTTTTAGGCAACACATCTTAAAGTAATTGAATCACCCCTTGGAAAAAAAAAAAAAAAAGAAAAAAAAAGAAAAAAAACAGTAGATGATTGAGCCCTGAGGTACACTCGTCCGCTATCCTTAATAAATCTCTCTTTATGAAGGAGGTAGTATGCTTTTCTCATCAGAAACCTGTTAATTTTTTTTCTCCTTTAAGTAATTGAATACAAAGTTCAAAATCTATCCGCAGCATCAATCAAGAGGGGAAAAAAAAAAAAATAAAAATCAAAGGTTTATCTCCTGCTTCATCTCAGCAAGTTAATTATGCTCTCATAATTGAGTTAAACCAGCGGGTTATTAAAAATACCACAGGAAATTTTTTGATTTTTTTTTTTTTTTAATGGTATCACAAACCCCAAATCTTTAGCAGAACCAAGTCTCTCTCCCAAGACCTGCGCTGTGCCCTGCCTGCTGCAGGAGGTGCCCAAGGTGGGCAATTCCTGCCTCATTCCTGCCAAGAAAAGTGACTGAGGTGGTTTTATTCCTCTGTTTTCGGAAGCAGGAGGCTGGGCCCATCACCAGCTGGGGTATCTCAGCCAGAGCTGCAGAGTCTCTGGGGACACCCATGGCCTGGAGACAAGGGCGCATCTCCCTGCATCTCCAGGCAGGTCTGGCTGCACAGCCTCCCACCACAGAACGGAATCACTGACCCACAGGGACCTGAAACTCATCTTGTCCCACCCCATCCATGGGCAGGGACACCTTCCATGACCCTAGGTTGCTCCAAGCCCTGCCCAGCCTGGCCTTGAACGTTTCCAGGGATGTGGCAGCCACAGCTTCTCTGGGCACCCTGTGCCAGGGCCTCAGCACCCTCTGAGTAAAGAATTTCTTCCTAATATCTAATCCTCCCCTCCACTCTCCCAGTTTGAAGCCATTCCAGCTTGTCCTGTCACTCCATGTCCTTGCCCAAAGTCCCTCTCCAGCACTCTTGGAGCATCTTTAGGCACTGGAAGGGCCTTTAAATTCTCCACAAAGTCTTCTCCAGGCTGAACAACCCCAGCTCTCCCAGCCTGTCCTCACAGGAGAGGAGTTTCACTATCTTTGGTGGTTACGACTGAGACAACTTTGGCTATTCCCCAGGAAACCTGAGTTGAGCTTTGTTGTGCCCTGGGATGGAGGAGGAGCCCCCAGAGCTCCACCACGACGCTCGTGGTGCTTCCACGTCAAGTGTATTTCTAATCAGCGTTTCACTTCAAACATTACCCATTCAACTAATTCCACTAATTCTAGGGAATTACAGAAATAATTGCTATTTTCCAATAGACACAGGACTGCCTCTCGAGACAGGGAAAAAAAAAAATAAGGAAAAAAAAATTTCACTGAAGTACTGTTTAAGGAAAGTCAAAATAAGCTATTTCCATCTCCTCATTTGCAATTAACTTCAGAGCATAACACAGTGGGAGGTGGTTCATGGGAAAAGTACGAGTTCCTTGTAATCCTCCCTCCCTCTGAGGGGAGACATCAGCAGAGATGGATGCACCCTGCAGTCACCCAGTCCCCCCTGGGCTTGCCTGCCACCAGGGAGAGGCAGGAGAGCTGCCAGCCCCACGCTGTGTCCCCTCACTGCTGCCCCAGGGACAGTGGCTGTCACTGCCCCAGTTGTGTTGTCACCACTGACACTACTGTGGTCCTGTGTGAGCTGCCCCATTTCCATCAGCTCCATCCCTGTCTGAATGCAGATGCCACACCACAGCTACCAGGAGAAAAAGGATGTGAGGCTGATAACAGCCTGGGAAGAGCGAGGTTCCTCCTGGGAAAAACAGGAGTTGGTGCTTGTTGGGTTGGGGGTGGCAGAGTGAGCACAGAGTGGGGAGGCAGAATGGAGCTACTCTCCTCTCACTGGGCTGCCCGAAAGGAGGGCTGGTTGTTGCCATAATCTACTCTTTGTTTAATGCAAAAAAAATTGAATCGGGATTTTTCTGTAGCAACGTCCTTCTCTTCCTCCCCACCAGTGACACTGCTGCTGCAAGAGTCATCCTTCCCTGGAGAGCTCTGGGTGCTCTTCACAGAAGGGTCCCAGCAGGAGTTCTGCTCAGTGGGGCACTTTGTCCCCACTCTGCCTCGCCCCAATCAGCCCTGCCTCACCTCAGGACACCTCTCTGCTTACAGGTGTTCCTGCCACGTTCCCAAACAGCCCAGGCCAAGGACGGTTTGGGAGCTCTCCTGAAAGAGCTGGTTCCCCTGCATTGCCTGGCAGGGCTGGGAGCTCTTCCCTGCTCTCCATGCAAACACTCCCAGGAGGAGGAGGAGGCTCAGAGCCAGCCAGGCACTGCCTGGGAACCTCCTGGCAGTGTCTGCCCAGGGGCAGAGGATCCAGGCTGTGAGGAGCTGTCCATCATGTGCCTCATCTGACTTTTGGCTCGTGGGTTGATTGCAAACCAGGCAGTGAGCGCAGTGAGCAGCACTGGGGCTGTTAACAGAGCCCTGAATCCCAGTCCTGCTGCAGTCAAGAGCAGAATCCTGCCACCACTGCAGGATCCATCCTCAGACTCCCCCTCCAGTGCCCAGGGATCTTTGGTGGAGAGGAGGATGCTCTGTCCTCCAGCAAACACTTCCCATCCTCTGCCCTACAACATTAAAAGCGCCACTGACGTGGCGGCCTGCTGATTGTGCATTAAATATTCACCTACATGATACTTCCTTTGAAGAATTCTCCTTTTAACTGTTCTATTTTCATCGCTGTCCTCATCTCTCCGTAACGCTCCATCTTCTGCTTAAGTGTCATCTTCAGATTTTGTTCCCAATTAATATTTCTATGGCAACTGCATTTAATTTTGAAGTGGTAGCACTCACTCTGCATAGGAACCAGAGCCTCCTCCTCGCCTCACAGCTCTGTGCCTGTGGTGGACATTTATGCTGTTGTGTTTGTTTCCAAAAGCCACGGTTCTCTGGAGCATCTACACCCAGCCTCAGTGTCCCTGCCTTGCCCTCTTAATGCCAGTCTGGGCACAGCCAGTAGGCAAAACTGAGCTCAAATTAATCCATCAGGTGTGATCCCTTATCACCAAGGGCCTGTGTGTGCTACAGCCCAGGGTAAAGCACAGATATTTGGGGAACACAGGAGCTGCACCCAGGGGAGCAGCTGGGTCCCCAGGCAGGACAGGGACACACTGTGAAACATGAAGTGGTTGGGAATTTAGGAGGTGGCAGAAGGGATGGCTGTGTTTGGAAGCCCAGCCTTCACCCCATGTCCAGCTCCAGATAATGACCAGTGTTGGGTTGCCCCAACACCCCCAACACACTGAGCTGTGAACCCAGTAATGGGCTGCAGGCACCTCCCTGGTTCCTGAGGCCACCAGGCGCTCCCCAAAGTGATGGGGAAGGCACCCACTCGTGTCCACATGTGGGTTTCCTCCTCATTCAAAAGGTAGAACCAACCCTTGAAGGTGGAAACAATCCCTGAAGGTGACCAGCAGCAGCAGCAGGATGGGGACATCCCCAGCTCTGAGTGCACCACAGGACCCTCCCGTGGGCTCTGCACTGGTAAGAAAAAAAAAATGGGCACAGAGTGGTTAACATAAGCCTGGGTTAGGGCCTGGAATAAGAAGTATTTGTGTGCTGGTTTCCCTGACCTGGCTGCCTTTGGTCTGGCTGAAACCTTGCAGGCATCTCTGGAATGACAGAAATGCTGAACGTCCTGTTAACTGGGTTCTGCAGCCTCAGGCACGGCTCGGCTCGGCTGCTTTGTGCAGAGGAGCCTGGCCGGGACGGCCCCCGAGGGAGGGGCTGGCAGCCTGACAGATGTAAAGCTGCCCTAGTGCATGTACAACACCGGAGTTTGGGGATTAAGCTGTACAAATCCACCTTCAAAATAATTTTGTTCCGAGCCAACATCCCTGCTTGCCACCGATGCCCTCCTGGGCGCTTTGGAAACATCTCCTCTTGGTGCGTGGTGACAATACGTGCACGGAGGTTCCCCTGTCACACCAGGGCTTGGTTCTCCTTGCTCTGTGTGAAGGTTGTTTCCCACCACAGCCTGGGGCACCTCTGCATTGCACTACCCCTGGCATTGCATATTTCCATGCTTCTTTTCTTACCAAAACATCCCAGACACCCGCAGGGGACGTTCTGGGGGTTTGCTCTGGTTTTGGCCCTGTGTGTAAAGCTGGCATCCAACTTTCTAATGCCAGACTCCATCCCCTGCAAAGGGCCCAGCTGAATTCCTGCCTCCACCCGGGGCCTGGTGTGCAGGTGGGATGTCCTCCTGCCCGCTGTGCCCACCATGCCACTGCCACCCCATCAAGTGCCACCAGCAGAACAAGTGTGCCCGCCACAGCTTTGGTTCTCCAAGAGCTCCCGGACAAGCTCTGCTCACAATATCTACATTATTCCTCATTCCAATGAGGGAACCACAGAAAAATGTCATTTTGGAAGGCGAGTAACTTAACCCCCCGCAGCTGTGCCTTGGGCTGGCCTCCAGCTGCCTGGCGGCCCACAGGGCTCCTCCGAGCACCAGATTCCTCTCGAAACTCACTTCCCAGGATGGGCAGTTACTGGGAAGGAAACTGGGGACTCGGGTTTCTTTCCTCGGCCACTTGGGCCGCCCCGTGGTGGTGGCATGAACGGGTTTTTTTCACGGAGATCACCGCTGGAAGGCAACGCTCCCAACCACTGCCCTTCCCCAAAGATGCTGTTACCCAACGGAGCTGGGGGAGGATCACGTTCCCCACCCCGTGCTGGTTAAACTGAGCGTTTTTCCCCATCCAAGCCTGCGCCACCAGGCAGAGGGACTTCTTTCAAAGCCAGTGCCAAGATGTTGGTTACGGATCTGACCTCACCCCTCCTGTGAAATAATTCCTCTGGTAATCACACACTGGCATCCTACCCCAACAAACCCCCGCCGTTCTCTGCGTGCCCTGGGGACAAGCAGGAGCTGACACAGCCCGGGGAAAGGTGACAGGGACAGCAGTTAGGGAGGGCAGGGCAGGGTGTCCCCGCTGTCATGCTGCAGTGCCACTGTCGCTGTCCCTGCGACACTGAGCGCCCTTCTCCTCGCGTTACTCGGCTCAGCAGTGAAGGGCTGCTGCCCCGCTCAGCCTCCCCGGGCGACGTGCACAAGGCAGCCCTGGGCTCGGGGAAGGCTCTAAATGCCTTTCTGCTGCTGCCGGGCAGGCTGGTGGCAGCACATGTCCCCTGACACGGTGACACTGCGGAGCAGGGGATGTGCCACCACAGCGCCGCAGCCTCTGGTGAGCTGCGGGTGGCTGTTCACACAACGCTCTGCCGGGAGCTCAGATTTGGTCCCCACACCAAATGTCACCCTTAAACACCCCATGTCACCCTTAAACACCCAGTGTCACTGATGCCTTAAGTTTTAGCTTTCATATTTTCAGGTTCTGTGGTGCCCAGGGGTGCAGCTCTGAGCTCACAGTCAGTGTCACTCAGCTCTGCACACAGCAGGGACACAAAACAAATCCTTTTCCTGCTGCACACCAAGGACAACGTTACAAGTTCTCAGGCCCGAAAGCACAAACAGCAGTGGGCTGAGGAGAGAAAACAAGAAGGATGGGACGTCATAACCCGAAGCTGTAATTGGACAATTAAATATGCAAATGGACCAAAACTTATAAAAGTGTGAGACCTCGTGACTGTTTGTCCATTTTGTGTCCCTTTTGGGTCCACCTCGGGTTTAGCCCAGGCCAGGCTCTTGTCCTGCCCGAGGTGTGTCCTTAAACGCCTTTTAATAAATCTCTACTTTATTCTCTTAGCTCTGTGCTGTCTCTGTTCCAGCCTTCCCAAGGCATCATCACCCTTAAATGCAGGCACCTTTCCCTGGCCTCCCCTGCATCTCTCCCTACGCACAGAGGAGCTCACTGCTGCCCTGAAGAGTTTGTGCCTGGGCTGTTTTCAGCTGGGATCCATCCCTTCCGAGCTTATCCATGCCCTGACAGCTCTGCTCCAGCTCGTGTGTGGATGGCCACAACATCCCCACCTAACCCAGCACCAGCCCGACGTGCCAGGGTCGGGTTTTCCCCTCCCGGCTGCTCCCGTGGGTTTATCGGGGTTTATCAGGGCGGTGATGCCTGGAGGCCGAGCCACAGGAAAGCCACTTAAAAACCAAAGCACCTCCACGAATCAGTCTGGCCCTGTGTGTTTGTCTCGCCAGCTGAAGGACTCTGTACCGTCCTGGCGAGCACCCGGCGACAGTAAATCACAAACGAGCTCAGAAAATGCAGCTCATGCACCGAAACCTTCCTCCCCGCCTGCCCCGGCCATGGAAAATAGCACCAATAATAACAGGCAGCGGCTTTCTCTTTAACCTGAGATCTTTACGAGACATCAGCAAATTCGAGAGGCCAATTAAGGAAAATCAGCACTTCATTAGCTTCCTGAAATGCAGTCACCGCTGGAACGGGAGACAGCAGAGCTCAGCACAGAGGAGAAAAACGCTCCAGTCACTGTGGGCTGCGGGGAGGGAGAGCTGTGCTGGTGCCCCAGTAGCAGAGCTGTGATGACACCAGCACAAGTTAACCCCAGCCCAGCTCCAGGCCTTTGGAAACCCAACTTCCCTGGCAGGTGAAAAGGAAAGCCCTGAGGTTAAGCCTTGGCAGAGAAATGAGACACCTCTCCCCTCCCTGCATCCCTTCCCCGCCTTATGGAACACTTTGTTTTTTAAGGCAGCCTCAGGAAAAGGGCATGAAAATTCCATCACCCCGGCACAAAAAAAACCCCAAACCCAATAGCTGCTCTTCACACGCACCTCGTGTGATTTATTGTCCTGCTGAAGCCTCCACACT
Organism: Sinosuthora webbiana; assembly: GCA_013397395.1. Classification (NCBI taxonomy): domain Eukaryota; kingdom Metazoa; phylum Chordata; class Aves; order Passeriformes; family Sylviidae; genus Sinosuthora; species Sinosuthora webbiana. The sequence continues at coordinate 355,985 of VXBN01013849.1, read as the reverse complement.
CCCCATCCACTTAGGGCAGCTCACCTGTCCCGGGGAAAACCAGCATCCCCACCACCCCAGCCATTCCCAGGGCCATTCCAGCAAGGGGAAAGTGTCTTTTTTGGAGTTGTATTGGACGGACAGGTGGTATCTAAACTTGATGTATTAGCTAAAGCTACTTAGATATTTATTTTGTTGATTAACTGGTCAATTTGTACTATGAAATTACTAAAAGTAAGTCAATTACTAAAAGCAAGCGAGTAAAAAAAAGCATAGGCATAACATTTGACTGAACTTCATATTTCTCCTAAACTCTTATCTAACAAAGGAATTTTACAAGACTACTGATTTTTAACCATTGTGCCACACAGGGTGGAGGGGCTTGAGGTGCAAAGTGCTTTTTACACCTCTGTGAATATTGCTGTGAGCACAGTGGGGTTTCAGGAGCATCTTCATGGGCCTAGGGCAGTGATATTTCCCGGGCAGGAATCCCTGCAGGGCTGCTCCCAGCCTGCCCTGGGCTCCAAGGAAAGATTTCTCTGCGGAAACCGAACATGAGTGATGAGACACCCAGTGCTGCAAGCACCGGGCTTTGGCTCTTTACCCTCCCCTGGACTTGTGCTCAAGGAAAGCCATGACATTTATCAGGAGAATATCCTCCGGTTCGAACCAGAGCCCCTTGATTCTGTTAACAATTTGGCAATGAATTAATGACATTTTCCAGTGGAAAAGAAATTGCAAAAACTCTCCCGGGAGCTTCTGATTTGACCCAAACAATCTGTCAAGGCGAGCTGACTGGAGCCTGCCCGCTCAGCAGCTCGTGTGGCTCTGAGCTCATCCCCGGCCCAAGGAGCAATAAATAAAAAACCAGGAGGGTGACAGTGGACAGGGATTAGCTGGGGTCTCTGGCTCCATTGATATCCCTCAGCAAGAAGACCTGGGAGGGTGGGCACGCAGGTTTTTAGGAGTTCAGTGCCTTGGATGATGGGTTTATTTAAAATATCAAGAATATCAGTATCCTTTAAAATACCAATGAACCCCATGGTAAGGGTGGAGGTGCCCCAGTCCTTCCCAACCTGGACTCCTCCACCTCCAATCCCACCCCCACGTGCCAAATCACTCTGCTTCAGCACAGGCATCCCTGGCCACTGTATAACAAGAAAGAAAAGATGCTTAAAGCAACTAATAGCTGGAGCTAAAGGAGAGATTATCATTATCCAAATTGCCTGCTCCTCAGAGAGAGCTGGGCAGACTTCCAGGGATGCAGTGGAGCCCGTTTCCCTGGGCAGCTGAGGGATGCTCTGTGCCCCCTGAGCAGGAGGGCTGTGCAGCAGCACCAAGCTGAGGGGGTGAAGGGCTGAGGACCCCCCTAAGTGTAACCCCCCATGGGATCCCCACAAAGCAGGAGACACCCTGGGAGAGGCTCAGAGCGGGGCTGGGGCTCATTGCAATCCCTCAGCAGCATCCTGGCTGCATCAGGATGGAGTGTGAGCTCAGGGGTGCTGAGCAGCAGGATGCTCAGCTGATAGACAGGGAGATAAACGCTCATTTCGTGGGAATATCCTCTGCCCTGTCAGTGCCCACATCCCCAGCCCCCTGATTTACTGTTAGAAAGTTCGCCTTGACTGTGCTCAGCATCATTAAGCTACAAACCATAGACTAATTATGGGGCCCTGGGCAAAAAACGTTAATCCAAAGAGCATAAAATTATAATGACTTTCTTGGCATAATTAGCCCAAACAAGATAAACAGTCCAAATAGCAACGGCAGCTCGGGCACATTCAGAGTCCCAGCTCAATCCCCTGCAGTGGGGTGGTGAGGGGAAGTGACAGAGGAGATGTCCTGAGGGCAGGGAGGCTGGGGAGCTGTGACCAGCCCCCCTTGAGCTCACACAGCTGGGATGTTCTCATCTCTCCTGTCAAGCAGAGCTGCCCCATGGTCTGCAATTTCCCCAGTCACTGTAGGGACCAAACTCAATCCACCCTCAGGGATGCAGGAAGGATGCAGCCACAGCCACCAGCACGTTGTGCATCCCTCCTGGCCAAACCACTGCACGCCCCGGCATCATCTGGACCAAAACTTCATCACGTCAAGGCAGGCAGGGCTCTCTTAGGTCTGCCAAATCCAGAAGGAATCCCTGAGATCCCTGTGCCTCTGATCAGTCCTGTGCCAAGGGGCTGTGACTGAGCCCAGGGGCCCGGGGAAGTGGCCTCAGGCAGGGTCACAGGAGCCATTCCCAAAAGCACGGCCTTAAGTGTGGCACTCACTTTATCTCCGTCTCTATTTATTTATTGCTGACTGGGAAGTGCAACACAAAAGCTAATTATTTGATAAAAGCTTTGGGCAGGGTATTAACGAGCCAGACTTCTAAGCAGATTTCCAAACCTCTTTTCTGTCTCCGCCTCCAGATCGGAGCCGGCTGTGTCTGTGTCGGGGTGGGTTGGGAAACACAGGGCTCCTTTTCACGTGTGGATTTGGCTCACCCTGCATGGCCCAGGGACAGACGTGCCAAACCTCACTAAAGGGCTGCTCTCCCTCTTTTCTCCCTCCTGGAGGAACGCTGGCTGTTCCTAGTTCCAGAGACAGAAGGGAGTTGGAAGTCGATGGGCAGCAGCTCAGAAACTGAGCATCCACCAGCATCTCCTTCCCAGACCCTGTTAGGAGGTTTAAAGCTGTTCACACCCTCCCACCAAGACAAGCCTTTTGGACTCATTATGTCCCTATTTCCTATTTTACCAGACTACTCCAAAAGCAAAAAGAGCTGTCTTGGTGCTGGCAGCTCCTCTGGTGTGCCCAAACTGCCACCCTTGGGTACAAATAGAAGTGGCCCTGCAGCGAGGGCAGGGAACAACGGAGTGCTGGGGACATTTTCCAGTCCAGAAAATCCCAGCTGGACACCTGACAGACTTTCCTGGGTCAGAGTGGCATTCCTCTCCTGTTCCCAACTGGCTTTATGGACACCCATTGGAGCCATTCCTCCAAAATCTGCTGTTAAATCCAGCTGGAAATCCCAGCTTCCAGTTAATTTTTGCCATTCCAGGCAACACCCTTGAGATGAAATATTGGCTCCTATTTGCAGCCACGGTCAAAAAACATTCAGACCAAAAGCATGTGGCTGGAAGCCCCATGGAGGGGATCCCCCAACCCTCCCCAGACTCCCTTTGGGTGCTCCACCAGTGAGCCTCAGGTCTGGTTTTTGATGGGAAACTCAAATAAATCCATTTTATGCATTTATTTTCCCTGCAGGTTCATCTCTGTGTGGGGCTGCCCTTGTGGCAAACCCACCTCCCACCCACTCAAGGCAATGAAACCACTCAAACGTTTTAAAAGCAGCACGTTAGCTGGGAAATCTTGCAACCACAGGATAATGGAGACTATCTCCGGGCAAGCAAGAGATTAGGAAGATAAATGACATCGATAAAGGACATTTCAGCCCAAAGCAATTTGAAATCAATGCAAATGGGAGAGTTTTTTCAGTGCAGGTGATGGGGCTGGCCACGGGGAGGGCTTGGCCATCAGGGATTCGGGTTCTCTCCTGGCAGCACAAGAGCCAAAAATGCCTCTTACACTGGAATATTTATTGGCTGAATAATTTTAAATTTCCTGATAATTGGGGAAATCGTGTCAGAATTCGATGTGCCTTGAACCAGCCACTATTTCAAATCAGGGAGAACAACTGCACCTAGAGTGAACCCAGGGCACTGTGAGCAAAGTGCATCTTCTTAGGTGTGGAAACGCTTATTTGTCCCAGCAGTTGAACCACCACCAACACAGAAATCGATGTGTTTGCACATGCTGTCCCTCCCATCTGTGCCTGTAAAGCTCCCCACAGGGACACCCACCCAACAGCTTCCACACGCCACCACTCCTCTTTTTTCAGCCAAACTTCAGGGTTTTTTTAGGACGTGACACATGAGAGAGTAGTGCCAATGGAGGAGTGGGGGGGGGTTAGCAACGTGAAAAGCCAGCTCCAGGTCCTGTGAGCACAATGAATTGCTCTTTAAAAAAAAAAAAAATCTAATCAAGAACTTTTCCTTTCTTCCCTTTTTTCAGGGTTTTTTTTTCGCCCAGGACAGTGTGTGATGTGTGTAGTCTCAAAAGGAGATTTACTAGAGACCGCTGTGACTAAGGCGAGATGTAATTAGAAGAGGGGAGGAACATTTATCATTTGCCAGAGTGAATTAGGTATTTCGACTCCTCAAAAGAATTGAACACAGAGGGTGAATTTTTTTCCCATTTTTTTTCCCTCACATCTCCAATATTATTAAGTTCAGCTAGAAAACACTTGAGACAAATTGACTCATCTGAGCCCATCTCTTCATAATTGCTACACATTTTAAATTGGCTTAGTTAAATGAACACTTCGCACGGCGGTTGACAGGCTCCGTTGTCTGGATGCAATATTAAAAATATCAAAATCAACACGAGAGCCGGAGCAGAGCTCGGGGATATTGCTTTTCTGAGCACTGGGTATTGCTTTAGCTGGACTGTAGCAAATACCTGCAACTCTCAAGGTGTTTTCAGACGTAGATTAAGAGATACTATTCCTTCCCCATTAATAGCGAGGTAATTTTTTTCCCCCTTTTCTTTCTACTTAGCAAGGAATTTAGAAGCTCGTGCTCTAAACTGGGCCACCAGCCACGGGCTGTGTACAGAAACCATCCCAATAATGGTTATTCACTTTGCCAGCCTCCACGCAGTGCAATGCCCTCACATTTTGTGCATTTCCAGTTGTTGGCATGGAACGTGCTCCACTCCCAGCAGCCAGGAACCTCGAGGTGCCTGGTCCTACCCAGGTTTTGATGACTCCAGCCAGTGTTAGGAGCTCTGGGGCAGAGCTGGAGATGCTCAGCATCCCCCCAGATCCCAGCACATCCTCTCTCCCAGCCCGTTTCCTCAGTGTTTTTGTGCACGTGAGACGTTCCACGGGTCCCCTCCAAAGGCTACTGAGAGACTCAGACAGAAGGGAAGAATTTGGGCCTGTGCTTTGCCAACGTGATCTCAGACTGCGTTTGTAAGACTCCAGAGCTTTGTGAAAAGCCAAAGCCAGGCAAAATAATTGCTGATACAGAAACATTTGAGCGGCTCAGGCATGCATTAGATAAGGGATCTTGTTTCTGCTCCCCCTCCCCTTGGCCTGCGTGCTTCCTTTCCACATTGTTTTATCATGAACAGAAAATAACAGCAGAGACAGAAAGGCAGAGCCTGCCAACAGTGTGATTTATGTTGGCTTGGGAGCTGAAACACTTGATAAAGCATCCAAAGCCTTGGATGACTGCACAGGGGCTGCAGCAGAGCTGGGTACCAGCCTGGCCTCTGGCTGCCCGTGGAGCTGGCAGGGGAGGGAGGACTGAGGGCAGAAACCCCAGGGGTGAGCTGCCATCAGAAATGCAGCAATGCTGACACTGGGCTGGGCTTTCCCAGCCTCCAGCCCCTTTTCCTGCACCCACACCCAGCCCTGCTCCAGCCCCTGAGCCAGCACAGCTGTCCCTGCCCTTGGGAACCACATGGGGAGCTGCCTCCTCCAAAAAAAAGAATAAAAAACCAGAAGAGCAGGTGAAGCACCACCCAGCCAGATCATGAGGCTGCAGCCTGATGTTGATCACAAATATCACTCAAGGTCTTGCCATGAAATGCCCCAGAGGTGGAGCCCCTGTGTCTGTGGAGGGATGTGTCCACAGCGGGATGGAGGCTTTGCAGCTCCTCAGCCCTCAGTTTGCTGCAGAGACACACGAATAACCACACTGGCAGAATTTCTCCACAGGACCGGGATGGAAATAAACGGGTTAGCAAAGCCCAGCGTGTATTTGTTCATTCCTATCCCGGCAGTGAGATTTCTCCCTTATTTAAATAGCGTCTCCAAGGCTTTACCCTTACTCATCTAATAAAGCAGCGTGTCAACACCAGTTCTGCATCACAAAATGAAGGGCACTCAGCGATCCCCCCACGGGACAATTAAATAAAGAGAGAAGAAAACAAAGGATCATCTCTGCCTGAGCAAAGGCCTCTCGGTGCACGCAGCACCGGGGGGAGAAGGATTCTCCCTGTCTGATGGGGCTCCTGGGAGTGATGCCCTCACTCCTGTGAGGAGAGCAGGGCTGGGCAGAGGAATTCAGGGCTCTAAACCACTGAATAAAAAAGCTCAGGGATAATCCTCCAGGTGGGATGGACAGCGGGGCTCAGGCAGCAGCACTGGGCTGCCCCTCACAGGGATGTGAATCGGCAGCAAATGGCAGAAATGGGAATTCGCTGATTTGGAGCAAACAGCCAATGGAGGCGAGCAAAACACCTAAGCTTAGCGCTGGGCTTAGCAAACCCCATCCTCACAGAGCCTGCCCACAGCCCCATCACCTTTCCCCTTCCCCTGCAGACAGCAGCAGTGATGGCATCCCTGCGTTTAACACCAAGCTTTTTTAATTCTGTTTTTTTAATGAAAAGACTTGAGGGCATTTTTAGCACCTCAACCTCCATTGAGTTGCTTGCCCAAAAAAAAAAAGGACAGTTGGAGAACAGAGCTTTCCTCAAACATCACTGCTGTCAGGAAATATGGTGCTCTGATCCCCTTTGTAGAAGGGAGGCAGGGAATGTCTCCTTTAAAGTGCCTCAAAATGAATTTAATTTGGAATGGATTTCACATTCGCATTTGATGAATTAAAACCAGTGCGGTTTAACAACTATGTAATGGGGTATATATATGATCTGTTAAACAGGTGTTTGAGGTTTAGCAATTATCTAATAAGAGACTTATACATATTACAGTAGATAAACTTCAATAAATATGTTCTTAATCAACCGGAGAGCACTCAACATACAATTACCGTCCCTGCCACATCTTGTTGAAACGAGCAGCTGATTCAGTGCACGGCGGGATTTTATGTGCTGCTTAAAAAAAACCCCTTCCCCTGTCTCCTGTTTGTGCTGCTGGGGTGGGGTCTCCACTCTTTCCACCCGGGAGCTGGGTAGGAATCCCACGAGTGATTTATCTTTTTTTTTTCCCCCGAGGAATATCCATGATGTCCGTGTGACAAGCACAAGCTCCTGCCCTCCTCTCCCCACCTCGCTGCACCCACGCGTGCTCGTTCACCAGGAGAAATGGAAAGGGATTCAGGATGGATGAGAGCTTCATTCTTCACAGGGGGATTTGCATTAGGAGGTGTCAAAAGCGGAGCGACGGGCTTAATGCGCACCACGACACCTCGGGATTTTCCCGGTGGCGAGCTGTGCCGGTCATCCACGCCCGTGTCCATCCCATCCCTCCTGGGCCACGCCGGGGAAGGATGCACAAAAACCCCCGGTCCCACTGTGGGGTTAACACTGCGATGTTTTGGCTAATTTGCCACGTTTCTAGCTCGGGTGTTAAATCTAATTAGCACATTAGTGCTGGCTTTCCCAGCTGTAAAACAGCAGGGAAATCCCTACCAACGCCAGAGACAAAGGCGTGAGTTGCCTCAGCAGCTTCCCCCGTCCCTGTGCCCCGGAAAGCCGCGTTTCACCCCAAACCCGAGGACAGTGACGACGCACCGTCCCTCCCACTGCCGGGAAAACAAACACGGGCTGTTGTGTGGAAACAGGAAAGTACCCAGAAAGTACCACTGGGTTCACAGAGTTTCTTCTGTTTTATGCAACAGGCTCCGGAGGGAGAAGTTTGAATCAGTGCTGGGACAGGACAAAATTCAAATTCCGAAAAAATCAATTCGGATTCGAAATCCGCTTCTGGAGTCGCAGCATCCACCGCTCCCTGGTGCCCCGGGACCTGGGGCAGCCCCTGCTCGTCCCACGGGATAACAGGGCGAGCATCCCCCGTGCTGGATTAACCCCTCCGCGGAGAGGGGGGCTTTGTCTGCAGCCCTCGCTGCTGAAATGGGGATGGGTTTGGGCTCTGCACAGCCCGCGGGACCCCTTCTCCCTCCACATCTGAGCTGCGGGACACACTGGGGACACGATGCTGCCCCGCAACAGGCTCGGCAAGGCGGGGGGGGAGGCAGCGATCCCCCCGTTCCCAGGGGATTTTCCTCCCTTTCCCCTTGGCTGCACAAGATGAGCGCATTTTTAAACACGGCGTTAGCGCTGTCTGCCAGCCCGGCTCGCTCCGGGTGGGAAATCTGAGTCGCTCTCATTGATTTCTCCCAGCAGCGTTTCCAAATGCACGGACACCCGGCGTGCCCGGGGGACGAGCAGCTCCTCGGGCACAGCCTGCCCCGGATTAATGATTCCTGCCAAAAACCAGAGGCTGCGGAGCCCTCCCTCGCTGCGCGCAGCCCAGCACCGCTTTGCCTTCTCATTTTGCTGCTTTTTTTCTTCCCCCCACCCCCTATCATTACCAGCGCAATTTTATCGATGACTGTCTTGCTGGCTATTTAATTATTCCCTTTTAATCCCTTCAAGCAGATGAGACATAAAAGCAAAGGCCATTAGTGACTCCGGAGCGATGTGCCGGGGCATGAGCCTGGCGGGCAGAGCGAATCCCAGCCCGGATCGTGCCGCCCACCCACCATCCCTGCGCCGGACAACCGCGTGGGAGGAGGCACGCCGGAGGGAACAGTGCTTTAAATAGACAACAAAGTGGGAAAAACAAGGAGGAAGGTGCCAAGGATGCCCCAGGGCCTGTTTTCCCCCCTCCCCAGAGCATCCCAGCCCGCACTCACAGGCGCCCGTCGCAAGAAGCAGACAAAGGCTGAGCATCCTCGGCGGGGTTTTCTGCTCAGTCCGAATTCACGGCACCCAAAGGCCAAAGCTGTCGTGAGGCTGTCACCCCCCAGCACCCCCGCAGGGGTGCCTGCCCTGCTCCTGCTAAGTTTCAGCTGACAATCCCCGTTGGAAGGAAAGCAAAAGACATTTGCTTCTTTTTTTAGACCTGAACGGAGAAGTTGTACAATTTCAGGGTATAAATAATTGAAGGGCTAATGTGATCTCAAACCGAGCACTTATTAAATGGAAACGTCCCTGTTGACAGATGAATTCCTGTAAATTTTCTTTGCTTGAGCTCAGATGCCCATTTTGTGCTTCGAAGCAGATGAGGTCACCCTGGCTGGACAGCACACGCTGTGCCTGGCAGGGACCTGGGCCTTTGGAAGGGAATAAAGGATAATAACAATAATAGTGGTAATAAAGGACTGAGATTTCAAAGGCTGCAGGATGGCTCACACAGCACAGTGCTCACATTCGCTCTCCCTCTTTTCAAAGGCCCAAAGAGGGTTCCCTGGGGTGTCCCCAGGCAGCTGGGGATGTCCCTGGCCAAGTCACCCCAGGGCCCACGGTCCCAGCAGTGTGGGAGGGATGGAGGGGAAGGTCAGGACCCCTCCCAGCACAGAGCTGCCCCCAGCGTGCCATCACCTCCCCCCACGCTGCCGCTGTGTTTGTGTTCTGCCTTCCTTCAATTATAATTAATAGCGGCTCATTATCAGGAGGGGACCGTTTATAAGATTCAATTAGAAGCCATTTATTTTAATGCTTTTGAACACAAAATGAGTTTGATCTCAGGAAACATTTCATTAGCATAATCTTCCCATAACAAGATCATCTCCTGAGCTTGACATATTTACACGCCGGTACCGGGCTGGGGGATGATGTCCGAGTGGTCACGGCCCTCGGAGTGGTCAGTGGGGCACGGCCAGCGCCCTGCAGCACCTCCCATTGTTCAGGGAATGGCAGTTTCGTGGGAGTTCAGCTCTCCCCATCACCAAACTCTGGGAACTGGCTCACCCTGGCGGTCCCCAGGGTGGTCAGGGGTGCCCCAAAGGCAGCACTGAGCCACCAGCTTTGCCCTTGACCAAACACAGCCTGGGGGCTGATGGCAACGCTCCCACTGACCCCTCCAGCTGGAACCCAGCCTGCTCCAGCTCCAGCAAACAGCTCCCAGCAAGGCTGTGCCATGGCACGGAGAGGGAATGAGATCATTCCATTTGACTGTTCAGCTTAGGAAATTTAGTCATGAAGCAGGAATGAAAACTTGTGTCTACTCCAAGTCAAAATGCTCAATACAGCATGGCCATTTTTTTTCCCCAGGGATAATCATCTCTGATTTGTTGCCCATATGGAAGATGCATTGGTTTTCCATACACTGGATGAGTTATACATTTCATAAGCTGAGCTGTCCATATATTCAAAGTAATATGATACCGTTCACTTACGCTTAAGCTGCACAGTGCACCACCACGTATTTTGGGCATAAAACTATGCCATGAACGTATTTTTAAATGCTTGGTCTTTATCAGAGCCCTGTCTGGAGCTATTGCCTTCCAGAGAATGATGCTCACAGCGTTCTGCCACATCAGCTGCAAAACAGATGGATAAAACACCCTGACCCTGCCTCAAACACCAAACCCTGGCAGTGCCTGTCACCGGGGGGAAGAGTTTGGTTTCAGGGCACAGGGATATGGGGCTGCAGAGTGCACAAAAGCTGTGCCTCGTTTGTTGGATGGAGAGGGAGCTCCCTTAACCCAGGAGCTGCCTGACCCCAGGCTCAGACACCCTTTTCCCAGGCGTGGTGCTACCTCCCTGTTTAACCCAGGGGCAGGCATGTTGCAAACAGGCAGGAATTGAGGTCCCCAGATCATTGCAAAAGGACAAAGGGTACAAAAACAACATAATTATGATCAGAGCACTGGAGAGCAGGCACGGGCAGTGCCCACACTGCTGGCCCCTCTGCTGCCCACCTCGGGCACTGGGCACGAAGCCAAACACTCCCTCTCCCAGGATCACGTTTCGAAGCTGCCTAAAACACCGGGGAAATAAACCCTCCTCCGAAGAAATCTCTGGTGTCACAGCTCCAGATTATCTGCTAGTGCAGGAGGCAGTGCTCAAATATTTTAAATGTATGGGCCATACGTTCTGGGAAATATAACATACACAGCGAAAAAAAACATTGCCTCCCATATGGGCTTGGAGAAGCTGCGGATCGCAGCGCGCCGAGCCAGATGGCCGGTAACTCAATGCAGCTGAACAGAAATCTCTGGGCCAAACTCATCCCCACCGCAACCACCCCGAGCCCAAAAGGCTTACGACACTGCTCAGCTCCTCCCTGCTGCAAGGTGGGAGTTTGTCTGCCTGCGGCAGCCAGGTTGTGACAGAGAGCTGGAATCGGGGATGTGCCGTCGTTGTTCTCGCTCTGGTGTGGGTCTGCTCCCCCTCCCGGAGTCCTCCTGGTTCTCTCACACCCGGGCTGGGAATGGGAAGGTTTGGGGGAATTGGACAATAGGTTCAGAAAGCATTTTATACCCACTCTATGGGCTCTCCCTCATTGGGGTGTTGGGTACCTGTGATTTGGGGCTGACCATGTCACGTCACCACCTCCTCGGGGCTGTGCCTCCAGCTCTGTGCTGCTGGACATCCCCCCTGCACTCTGTCACTTTAATGTTTTGGTCAGGATGAATGAACAGAAAAATCTGGTTTTGTGCTTGATTTGCCCCAGATCTCGGGTGGTGAACAATCCCTGAGCTGCCCTTGCAACACCCACACCAGACCCACACAGCAGCTGCCTGCTGTGGCGGGACCTGGGCACTGCTGGCACGGCCAGGTCACCAAAATTGCTCCCTGAAAGTGCCAGTTGTGCCCAAACCCTGGAAGGACAAAGGATTCCCTGCAGCCATGGGAGCAACAGGCACCTCACGCTGACAGCACCCACGGCGGGATTAAGCAGCACCCAGGGATGGAAACCCAAGACCTGCCCCAAAAGGTGATGAAAACTCTCCTTGATACCACACCAGGTGTGTTTCCAGCTGTTACTCCGTTGAACAACTGGCTCAGGAAGCAGCAAATGCTGGATCTCCCCTGCTGGTTTCATATCTTCTTTTCTTTGTGTTAGAACCAGGATTAATACATGGGAGTCACAGTTTCGTGTTTGGACTCGGTGTTTAGTAATTCTTATCTATGGTACAGTCTCACGAGCCATGAGCTCTGACTAGCAAGGCAGAAAATGGAGGTAAAATGGATGCCTCTAACTCTTTCCAAGGTTATTTAAGTGCTAATCCCCAGATAACGAGGTGACACCTCTATTATTTATATTTCTGACCCAATAATGACCACCCAAGGCCCACAATGTGGACCTTTTTCACTTGATTACAGAAAACCACCCAAACCCATGAAGAAGAAGGAAGAAGAAGGAAGAAGAAGGAAGAAGAAGAAGGAAGAAGAAGAAGGAAGAAGAAGAAGGAAGAAGAAGGTGAAGAAGAAGGTGAAGAAGAAGGTGAAGAAGAAGGACTTGGAAAACACCCCAAATCCTCCATCTTGCCCCATATAAATTACTATATACTAAAATCTCAAATCTAAGTTTTTCACCCTGTGAGATCACACAATGCTATTCAAACCACACACCCACAGCCCCAGTGCCATCACTCAATTTCGGCCTCAAGCCAAATGTGGGGGTCAAAGCCTTTTAGCACAGAAAGGCTGAAATTTTCAGCCTCCAGGGTTCATTCCAACACTCCCCACACACCTCCCTAGGGCTGCTGGGACAGGCTGAGCCTCCCTTCCACCTCTGGGTTTTTCCCCGGGAGGCCGGAGCGCCCGGCGTGCCGCATCCTGCCCCGCGGTTTGCCGTGACTCACCCACCAGCCTCCCCCTGGAAGCGCCAATCCTGCTCCTCTCCCTCTGCTTCCCCCTGAGCTACTGTCCTTATGAATCATTAGCCTGCAACGGGGACACCAGATGCGCTCCAAATGAGTCAGGGGAAGGAGGTGAAAGGAAAACCAAGGCAGACCTGCCGTGTATCAAAACTCCCTGGGACAATAAAAGGGCCGTGGGCATAAATCACTCTGGTCTGACTACAGCCACAATGGTTGTTGAGAACACGTTGATTCGAGGAAAGAAAATGCCAGGCCAGAACGCTGCCAGGGATGGGGCAGCCACAGCTTCTCTGGGAAACCCAGAGAAGTTTCTTCTTTAGTGCCTTTGTCTTAATGGAGTTGAATTGAAACACGGCTCAGGGATGGAATGGGTCCCTTGATGCAGCGCTGGGGTGCCCACGGCCCATCCCTGAGGAGCACAGGAGCCCAGGTCCCTGGGCTTTGGGACACCCACCACAACCCAAAGAGAAACAGCCCCTCAGCCCTGCCAGGGGCTGCTGCTCCAGCCACGCCTGCCCACCGAAGGGAAGGCAGGAACTGGGATCACGGGAATAAAGACAATTTCATTTGTGACACAGGTTGGATTATTGCCTGGGTACGGTGCGATTAGAGGGGCTCAGTGTCACCCCAGAGGGGACGCAGAGAAGGGAAGGGGAGATTCTGCAGGAGAGTCTGGCCACACGTTTAATGAAGCACGAGTGCACCAAGGCTCGTTAACCCGAGGGGGCCAGGGGATTTTATGGGATTTTATGGAGTCTCACAAAGATCTGCACCCTGGAACAGCCCTGAAATCCTTGAGAAGGGGAGAAGGGATGAGCCCCTTGGTGCCTCATGCCCTGCTCAGAGCTCTGCCAGCACAGGGCCTGCCCTGAGGATCCCAGCTGGCAAAGGGAGCCCTGGCAGTGCCAGCCACCACCGTGGTTCTGCCAGCTCATCCTAAATCGTTCACATTCCTCCCCTAATCTCCAGGCTGCCCACGATGCTCCTCTCAGCATCTCTGAGGAACCAGGGCTGGTTTCTTCCCTGCTCTCCCCAGAGCTGCTCGAGGAGCTTTTGCAGCAGTCACAGGGACAGCAGAGGCTGGGACAGGCGTGGATCAGGGGCTCCAAAGCGATGCAGACAAAAACATCCTTGCTAAAAAAAGTAATATCCTCCCTCCAGCTAACAAAACCACTAAATGGGAGCAATCTGCCTGTCCCAGACCCCACATCTGAGCAGAGATGTGGGGCTGTTTGCACCCTCAGTAAATACCAAAGCACAGCCCTGCAGACCGTGCCTGAATCCTGCTGGGAGCAGAGCCATTGGCAGCCAGCAGGATGCCAGGATTTGTGTGTCTCCTACACGGGTGAGACAGAAAGGAAGAGGATTTTGAGCAGCAGAGAGAGAGAGAGGTACAGAGAGAGCTCTGAAAATCCCTCTGGCTTCGCTTCACCAAGGTCTATGTTTAACCAAGCCAGCTCCCTCCCTGCCAAAAGCAAACATGATCCTCGGGGGAATAACAGAGCAAAGAATTTGGATGAAGGAGCTTTGGAAAAAAAAAAAAAAAAAAAAAAAAAAAAAAAAAAGAAGAAGAAGAAGAAGAAGAAGAAGAAAAGGAAGACATCCAATAAATACTTAAGGGAACAACTGAAGAAGAGATTTCCAAAAATTCAGAAGCATAAGGGGTTGCTCTTAGGGGAAAACCAGTTTGAGCATTTCCAGGAGCTGCTGTTCCAGCTCTGTGCTGCTGCTGCTCCCTGGGATGGCCCTGCCTGCCCCAGCAGCCTCCCATGCCCAGGAAGTTTGGCTTTTATTTCTGAGCCTCCCCAGAGGTTACCCACCGACAGAAAAGTCAGAAACCACCAGTGCAGTGGTTAAAAATAAGACCCAATTCATCTTGAAGAAATCTGGAGGTCCTTCACTATGTGGTGCTGCCTTCCAGGCTGCGCAAACCCACCAGGAATCCCCCTGATGCCAAGGCCAGCACAAGCCCCTGGGGACAGCAGACAAGCCAGATTTAATTACCTCTCTATCTTCCTTTCTTAATTTTCTGTCCCTCCGGTCCCGTGTTCCTAGACCTCAGCCTCTGCTCTTGCCGGGAGCAGGATGTGGTGGTGTCCTCCCCTGCGGCCCCCCGGGCAGGATGCTCCGTGTGCTGAGCACACCAGGGGCTTTGGAACAACAAAATCCACCCCCAAGGCTCGTCCTCCATCTCCCCCCAGCTCCCAGCAGTGACAGAGACAGATGGGCACCAGCCTGGGGCTCTGAGCAAACAGCAGAGGAAAAGGGACCCTGCCCCGGCTTTTATTTGCCGGGGTCACTCTGGGGGTTTGGGGCATTAACTCTGCACCAGCCCTGACTCTGCCACCCCCAATGTCCCCCAGGGCCCCCCCACACCCTCCTGGCACACTGAGCGGGCAGTAAAGGCTGTGGGACACACGCATCAAATGAATGATGCTGTTGCAAGATTGATTTAGCAGCGCGGTCCCTCCGAGTGGTGCCTTAACATCCGATTAGAGGAAGGAGAAAGGAGAGAAGGCTCTCCTCCCCTCCCGGGCGGGGTGCAGGGGCTGTGGAGCGGCCCAGCAGCTCCTGTGGCTGTTCCCTCCAACACAACACTCGGGAGGACGGGAAGGGAAGTTTGTTTTCAAGGCAGCTCCCTCCAGGTTCCGGGGTTTTCCAGATGGTTTGGCTGTCTGGGGATGCCTCCTGATGCCTTTCGCAGAGCGAGAGCCCTCCCTGAAACACGGGAAATGGGAACTAAGGCCAAAGTCAAAAAACAGATTGCGGGGAGGCTGAGAATACAGATGTGTCAAGAAAACGAAGAGTGGCTTTCCCTCTTCTCCGCTGTGGTTGTGGGACTCTTTTTATAGCCAGAATATTAATGTGAACCAAACCTTTCCCAAAAAACGTCTGAGGCTGAGAGCCTCCCTCTGCGGCGGAAATTGCTAATTCAATGCAGGGTAGACCTGTATGTCCACAGGAAATGGGAGTCTGGAGGAAAAGCAGGGAATTCCTGGGGAAGGCATCCCTGGCTGAGCCAGGACCTCTCAAAGGGATGTGCAATACTGCAGATGGTTGTTGTGGGTCCCTTCCAGCTGAACCATCTCACCCTATTTCTGCCCTGCTTTATCCGTCACCCCTGGAGCCACGAGTCCTCGCAGGGACCTCATTTTTCACCCCCAGCCCTTGGAAAATCTCCATTTCCTCGAGCTGTTTCCAGGGAGACTCTGCCACTCCAGCAGCAGCCCGGCAGGGAGGGCAAGGCACGCTCGCTTGCCTGCTTTAAACAAGAAAATCCATACATGGTAGGAAAGTTTGTAAAAGGCAGAATCATTTCGATCTCAGAGCCGGCACGTGACGGAAAGAATTTCCCCACTGGCAGGGCAGGAGAATCAATTTAAGGTGTTTACACAATGCCAAGCTCCCAGTGTATAATTATCATTTTATAGTCAATCAATTGTGATTCTGATCCAGAGCACGGCACAGGAAAATTAGCATTCAGGAGCACCTTTGATAAATTAGCGAGGATTACGGAGTCTGTGTTTGCAGAGATTTTGGTCTGGCACTAAGGGAGGATTTAAAAATGGCAAAGTTTTTTTGCCTCTGCAGCTGAATACACATGGGACTGAGGAATTTAAAGCTGTTTAGTTCTGGAAGAGAAGTAGGATTAAAGCTATGGAGAGGGCAGGGATCTATTCTGTGTTTGATTAGGAGTTTTATGATGCAAAGAAGCTTTAGGGAACGCTTCAACTCTCCGTGCACAGGATTATACACATCACTGTATTAATTATTAGTATTAGAATAACACCTAAAAACCCCGGCAGCCTGCAGAGCCCTCCTGTTCCGTATATTTTGTGTTTGAGCCAAGCCCAGCCGCAGCAACCCAGGATCTGAGCTGATCCCTGGGGTAAATTACCTTGAATCACCCCAGTGCAGCCACAAATCTCTCCCAAAGGAAATCTCAGACAGGGGCTGATGAGTGTTTCCAAAAAAAGACCTTCCCTACAGACCTGACATCATCATCCTTCGCCCAGATTCCTGCAGCAGCTCCTGAGAGGGAACTGCAGCATTTCTCCCTGCCCGAGCACCACTCAGCAAAAATCCAAAGTGCTGCATCCTCAGCGGGGTGGGGGGGAAAAGTCAAACCCCCAAAAGGTTTGGTGGGGCTGGAATCTGTCAGTCCTGGGTGACAGGGAAGGGGACACAGGCTCGGTGCAGAGATGCTCCCCGGGCCCCAGCACTGCCTCACCAGACCTCAGGGATGAAATCACTCCCGGCAAACAGCAGAAAATCAATCCGAGTGAAAAGAGATGTTTTTTTTTTCCTGCCAGGGGAATGACTTGCCCCAGCTCACGGGAAAAACAGTTCCCAAAAGCTGCTGAGCTGAGAAGCTGAGGGTCGGGGTGGCTCCTGGTAGGAGATTCCCAGGAATTGACAACACCCCGCACACCCACTCCTCATCCACCTGCCCCCTCCAAGCCGTTTCTTTGGGAAGAGGAAGGATTTGGGAACCCTTGATCCCAGAGGAGCCAGGCAGTCACCAGCATTTCCTCCCCTGACCCGTCCCTTCGCACGCCTTTTCTAAAGTGCCTTTTAGCAGCACAATTAATAGACAAAAATGGATGGGGAGGGAAAAAAAAAAAAAAAAACCAAAACCAAAAAACAGCAGCAAAAGGGGCCCAAGCAGCATCTGGGACTGTGACCAAGCCTTCCTCAGCAGTTCCATCCTCGGGGAAGGCACAGGGCTCGGGATGCAGGGAAGGGGAGCTGCTCTGTATGCGCGACCCGCCCTTCATGTGCGCCGCCTTTATCATGGTAATACCGGGAGCCCAGTCTGGTGGCAATAATCGCCTCATTCTCTGCCGTTTCCTCGCGGGGGTAAAGATCATGGAGCATTAACACAACGGATGTGCACTTTGAACCAGAAGCTGTTCCCTGGGCTATAAATCAGCGCCTGCCACCGCAGCACAATGGGCCTGAAATTAATTACCCTGTCGCTTTGCCAAAAGGGAAAGCGCCCCGTGCTGCTGAGGATGAAGGCACCGCCAGGGACACAGCCCCGGGGACAGTCCTGGGGACAGCCCTGGGGTGGCTGGAGCCACAATTTTGGCTACACATCTCCCTTGAAACCTCTCCGGCCACCTCATGTACCTTGGGATGGTCTGTGCTGCTCTCCCTCCTCATCCAAAAAAAAAAAACCAAAACTGAGCAGAGCAATAAAAGGTTGAGGAGGGCAATAAAAAAAACAGATTGGGCCGTGGAGCCCAGTCATTCATGTTGGGGTAAATCCCCCACGGTTTTTGTCCCTGTGCTGATCTAATCAGCTCTCCCAGACAACAAATCTGCTTTCCACAGGGTTGGGGATGATCTGCAGGACACAGGCCAGATTTGCAGGGAGTGCAGACATAAAGAACAAGCTGAGAGCCAAAAAGGGCAGAGAAGGAATGTGTTCTTTTCATTAAAACCTCCAAAACACACGCCATTTCTAACATTTCTCAGATTAAAGAGCATTTTTACACCACTGTTTTTACACCTTTCCCATTGTTTCTCAGAGGCAGAGAGGAAGGGAACAGGGAAGACACAGCAGATCTGAAACCCGGGTGATCTCTGGGTGTCTCCCAGTCCCCAACAACAGCTGGGCACTGTTGCCTCAATTTCCCCCTCCACATTCACCAGGAAGTCTCCCCACCACCACGGCATGTATCCCCACAAATGCACATTTGTTTTCCCCTCTGACCCTTCTGGCTGAAGCTCCCTGCCAGCAGACACCCCTCAAACAGACAGACCCCCTGAGCAGCAGGCACTTCCCAAATTCCATGCCCGGGAGCCCAAGGTGCTGCAGGGGATGTGCCAGCAGTGCCCAGGGGAAATTTGGCCGTGTGGAGCAGGGTTACCCTTGGGCTGCTCTCTCTCCACACCTCCTGCTGCCCTAAGAGATGCTATTTGTGAGGAACACAAACCTGCTTTCCCTTCCCCACAGCCAAGAAGGTCACACCAAGCGAGTGGTGAAGATTTCCAGCTCGAACAGACTGTTCGGGGGTTGTTTGCAGTAAATTTGCCGGTTGGTTTGTTTTTGTTTTTGTTTTTTTTCCCCTACATATTAAAAACTGGCACGGCAGAGCCCGTACACAAGACCTTGTCTCATATGAGACACAAGAAAGGAAAATGCAGTTGGTGCCCAGTCCGTCCAGAGCATCTCCTGCCTGACCTCCAGATCCTCTGACCCCCTGCAAACTGTCACCTCAGCTCTCCCCATGTCACCCTCGGTGCCAGGGCTGGCAGTGCCACCTTCCATCTGCACATCCCAGCAGGATTGCTGCTCCTCTGTCACACCAGCCACGATCATCGCTGCTTTTGGGAGCCAGAACAGCAAAATTTATGTGAAAATGAGCCCTGAAAACATCGGTGCTAATGGAAGGGAGAGGTTGTACAGCACAAATAAAACCACGATCCAAGTGATGCAGAGTCAAATGGCAGCATCCATCAGCTCGGAGACGTTTGCTTGCTAAAGCAGAGGCTCTGGCCATTAGTTTCCTCACCATTAGGAAAAGGGAAAGGAGGAATTACAGCACTTTTTCAGCCTGGCTTCCTTCCTGCCTGTGCAACCTGTCCCTGTTCTGTGCTAAAAGGTGTAAAAGGACGAAGAAAGATGAGCCGACCAACCAAAAAACGGGGCACAAGAAAGCAAGCCCACTTATTGAAGAGATATTTACATTTTAGGAAGGAGAACTGAAAGTATTCCTCTCCTCCATCCCCACTGCAGCCCATCACTGACAGCTCAATAAATAATATCCTGCATCCCTTTGCACCTGGATGAAACCTTGTTAGGCAACGCCTCTTGGGAGCCACTAAAAAAAAAAAAAAAAA
>VXBN01013849.1:315306-332183 GCA_013397395.1 Sinosuthora webbiana | reverse complement strand
AACCCAAAAACCTCCCAAAAAAACCCAAAACAAAACAAAAAACAAACAAAACCACAACAAAAACAACAACAAAAACCCCAAACCCAAACAAACAAAAGCCCCAAACCCACAAACAAACAAAAAAACTCCAAAAAATATCTCACTACTGTTTTGCTTCATCTGCGCTCTCGGCACCGTGGAGGAGCCGGCACAACAAATATTTCCCCCAGGATCATTTCCTTCTGAAGAGATAAATGAGCAAAATCTTGTTAAACTGAAGGCCAGAGACAAGTATAAAGCGGGATTTTCCCGTCTAGGGGGAAAAAAAAAAAAAAATAATGTTCCTTTCTCTTCCCAAACCGAAGCGTGCAGCATCTTTTCTTGTCACCCTTAATTCCCCAGCCGCTTCTTCCACCACACGTTGGGAAAAGCCTTGCACAGCAGGAGAGCACCCACCCCATCTCTGGAGGGGGGGAAAAAGGGGATTAACACACGTAATCAAATCCCAGTTTTAGCGGGAACCTTGCTTTAATTCAATCAGCACCGCGGATATTACACTGCCGACGCGTTAAGTTAATACACGGGCACGCCTCTGCTGGAGAATTCGGGTGGTTGGAAAGCTGGGCTGGAATTGCTCCTGGAGAGGCTCAGCAGCTGCCTGTGGGTTCGTGCAGCCATCCAGGGAGTGCCCGTGGATGGGACAAAAAGCTGAATTTAGGAGCGTCACCGCAGGGAGAAGCGGGTTCATTCTCTCGCAGGGGGGTTAAGCAGTGACACAAAGATGGGGCACGAAAGGGAGGTGAAATTCCAGCTCCTGTGAGGTTTGGGTGCCAGCAGAGGTGGATGGTTGTAGAATTGTGGAATGGTTTGGGTTGGAAGGGAGCTTGAAATTCATCCAGTCCCACCCCATCCATGGGCAGGGACATCTTCCACTGTCCCAGGGTGCTCCAAGCCCTGCTCCAACCTGGCCTTGGGCACTGCCAGGGATCCAGGGGCAGCCACAGCTGCTCTGGGCACCCCGTGCCAGGGCCTCCCCACCCTCTGAATAAAGGAATTCCTTCTAAACACCTAATATAAATCTTCCCTTTTAATTTAAAACCACTCCCCATTACTTGTATAAAAAGTTGCTCTCCCTGTTTCTCAGGCACCCCTTTTAAACCCTGAGAGGAGATGACCAGACTTCAAAGCTGCCAAACCCCAAACACAGGTTTGGCTTGGTGAACACGGCTGCCTGTGCCTCAAAACAGCTCCTGCATTCCCAACACAGCCTCGGAAAATCTCAGGAAATTAAGAAAAATCAAGATCCTCTTGCAGCAGCAGCAGCAGGAACGGCGAGTGCTGGCAGCAGAGGGAAATGTTCCTGCACTACCACTGCAGCTATGACACCTTTTTAAGGGACAAAACAAAGATAAAGTTCCCATCCCCAGCCCAGCTGATGGCAAGGGAAGGCACAGCTTCTGGGGAAAGGGAGAAAAGCAACCTGGAAATTCCTGGGGAAGGGAAACGCTCTGTCAGAACTGAAAATTCCTGGGAAGGGGAGATGCTCTCTCAGAACTGCTGTGCAGAGTCGTGCTGGGCTCGATCCTGCCCCACCCAGGGTCAATATTTCTTTCTAACAGGCAGAAAAGCTGGGAGCCTGTCCTGCTCCTTAACCCCCTACACCCTGCCTTGTGCTGCCCCTCACCGTGGCCTCTTGGCACCAGCAGCCTCCCTCCTTCTCTTCCTCCCCCCCACACTGCACCTAGTGGGATTGTGAATCTCCACAAGAAAATGATTTAAAAAGCAGAGGGGCCAGCTCCTGCTCTCAGCTGCACAAAGGAAATTCCTGTCTGTCTCTCTGGGGCTTTGCTGCATCCGTGCATCCGTGCTGGAGCTGCTCCCACCACCACCTTTTAATCGGTTTTGACTCCTACTTCCTCCAGCTCCTCGTTCAGCTGCTTCACTCACCAAGTTTCACGATTTCCTGAGAGCAACAACGATAAACAATCAAAAAAAACCCCTATTAATGCTGAAAATAAACCTATTTAAGGGCTGCAGCTCTGGTGGTGGAGCAGAGCAGCAGTGGGAGGGAGAGCCAGCAGAGCTCCTGGCCCAGGGAAAACCCTTTGGGTCCTGGGCGCTTTGGCCAAAAATTGTAACCACAGAGTTCAGAGAATGCCACGATTTCTGAAATGTGGCTGTGGGAGGCAGCAGGCACGACTGGAGCAGGGATGATTTGTGCATCAGCCTGGAGCCAGCTGCTGCTGCTGCTCTGGGGTGGAGCCTGCAGCTGTGCCAGAGCCCGTGAAGGATGTTAAAATGTTAAAATGTTAAAATGATTGGTGCTGCTCTGAGTGATCCCAGCCTGGCTCTGAGCAGTGTGGTGTAAATAGGGGTAACTGGCTCTTTGGGGCAGTTTTCGCTCTGAATTCCTAAGAAAAACAACTGCTTTGGCATCCCACACGAGGTAAGGGTGTAAATAATCCTGAGTGGACTCCGGGGCATCCCAGGGAGCACGAGGCACAGCCCCAGGGCTAAAAGCTTGCTCTGAATAAGGGAAAAGCTTTTGATGGGGAAAAGAACTTGTGGGCTTTTAGGCACGGATCCAACAAAGGTGCAAAGTGAAGCAGGAGCCCTCCAGCCTCTCCCTCTTTTCCAAATGGAGGGAAAAAAACAGTGGTGAGAAGAGCCAGTGAGCTGGATTGAAGAGGAGACCTCTGACCTCATGCACTCCCCTAATAAAGACATCAGCTGAGGATGAAGGAGGAAGGCAGGGCCTGAATCCAGGCCTTGGGGATGGTTCAGGAAACATCAGTGAGGGCTGGAAAAGCCCCAGGCGTGGCTCTGGATGGAAAACCTGGAGGTTGACACCTCAGGTTCCCTGCTGCTGCTTCACGAGCCTCCTGCTGCATTGCCATGATCCCTGGAACGTTCCCAGGCTGCAACACACGTGTGCCAAGCAGGAATATTTCAAAGGAGCCTGGCACCCAGGTGCAATCACACATGGAATTATGGATGGAGGAAATGTGCAGGAGCACACATGGAGCGCTTGGCAGGCCCCGAAACGTTTCCAGGAGTTCCAAGCTGCAGGAACAGGATTTTTGTGGTGGAAGAGTTATTCTCTGAAGGGACCTTGGCAGGTCAAATGGGCAGGCAGGCAGAGCTCCCTGTTAGTCTGGTCCTGGGACACGAGATGTGCTTGGCAGAGCACATTTATTAACACATAGAAACATTTTTGCTTTAAGTTTTTATCATCCCTTTAGTAGCAAAAAATGTTAAAGATTTAGGATTAAAGATAAAGGGACCTGGAGATTTGCAGGGTTTAACTGCCTGCCTCGGGAGGTCTCTGCAGGGTCCTGCTGGGGCTGTGACCTTGGTTTCACATCCCCCCTGCCCCCTCTGTACCCACACAGGGCCATCAAGGGCTGTCACAGCTCCCTTCCAGCACGGTCACCCAGGGGCTCTCTGCTCTCACAAACACGTCTGAAAAACTTGTCAACAGCCAAAGTCCAACCCTTTGGCTTCTGGGGACCCAACAGGTCAGTGCCCCTCTGGCTCAACCCAGACCCAGAGCCCAGGAGAGTTCAGGGGTTACCTAAAAAAGCAGCGTTTGGAAGGTGAGGTCCATTTTTTAAAACCTCCAGTAATCATCGGACCTTTACCAAAGCTTGGTGACCGTCTCTGACTAGATCCTGGGGATGGGGGAACACCAAGATGGCTCATGGAGGAGCCCCTGAAGGGCACATGGGGTGTCCCAGAGCTCCTGTCACCTGGCCAGGTGTGGGAGAAAGGTGAGGCAGCATCCCCCTGGTGACTGCCACCTCCCATGGGCACATCTGCAATGGGAGCAGCTCCTCCAGCAAACACCCACAGACTCAGGTTTAGAGGAATCCATTTAAAGGCAGCATCAGGTAAAACTAAGAGACCCTCGACAAGAACCAGTTTGTGTTTCTTGGCTCTTGCACTAAGCTTGTGGGGAGGCTGAAGATATCACCTGCTATATTTAACATGATATGCAGCCTAATGGCCAAACCCCAGGTATCTGGCCTTCAGCTGCCTCACCCACCCGTGCTCCCAGCCCTTCAGTGATTTGCTCCCTTTCATGTTTTCACTCAGGCATGGCAGAAATCCACCACGAGCACAGAAAAGGAGACAGGGTGAACAGACATGTTTTCTAAACCCGGGAAAACCTTGTTTGCAGGTCAAGGTAAACAGGCACCATGCAAAGAGGGAGCCAAGGGACGAATCCCTGGCTTCCCACAGCTTTGGGATCTGCAAGGACATGACTGGGGACAAGCCCCTGCTCACCCCAAACCCTTGCCAATGCTGGGGAGCACATTAACCCTTAGACGTCTGCAGAAGCTCTCATGATACACCAAAAATAAAGGCACAAAAAGCTTTTTGATTCCCATGGAAAAGGAAAATTCAGCATTTGGAGGCTCCACAGCAGCCTCCCCCAGGCCAGCCTGTCCCAGGAGGGTGGGAAGCAGCCCCTGCCAGGGCTTTACACCGATTAATGGGGAGTGGAAATACAAATTGTTTAAGCAGCAGCCGAGGGAGTGCCGTCCATCTCCCCCCAACACCCAGCGGCTTCGGGCTGACAAGAGCTTTAATTGCAGCTGGGGGGAGAGAGAGAGAGAGAGGAGCCCTGCCCGCTCACAGCCGAGCTGAGCATCCCCCGAGGCATCTTCCCCTGCGAACGAGCTGCTTATTTAATAATCTGCCAGAGCCAGGCACGTTCCCAGGCCCAGGAAACACCTCTTCATTACGGGGAAAGGAAGAGCTTTCCCAGCTCCCCAGCAGGGCTCCCACCCAAACCCCTCACCTGTGCCCTGCAGAGCGTTTTTCTCACCCAGGGCACCAGAACATCTCTACTTTTCAGCACTTCCCCGTTGTTTTTTTTGGGCAGGCAACGAGCCAAGAGCATCAGCGCCGTGTCCCACCACGTTTGGCTAGGTTGGGTCACCCCCCAAGATCCTTGGAATTGTTCCAGGCTGGGCAGGGCTTTGAGCATCCTGGTCTAGTGGGTGCCATCCCTGCCCACGGCAGGTGGTTGGAACTCAATTTTTAGGGTCCCACACCGACCCAAACCATTTGGATTCCATTATCCCCACACCAACCCAAACCTTTTGGGTTCCACCATCCCAATCCTGCTCCCATCACCACGGGCATCCCTCCCTGACAGCTGCCACTGCCTGCACACGCGAGGAGGGGAAGGAAGCCGAGGCGAATTAAGCCGCCACGCAAGAAGCATCAGTGATTTAACAGGGGGAAGGGAAAGGGCTGCAGATAAACCTTAACGATATAAATGCAACCTATAATTAACAGTTAACACGCAGGGAAGATGGCCCTCAGATGGAGCCGCTGCTACCGAGGAGAAACGTGGTCATTTATATTCCATGTGGGTCCGGGAGCAGGGGAGGAAGCTCCGCCACACACACTCACACACACACACACACGCTGCCAGCGCTTGCATGTGTAAATAAGGGCTCCTTCAAATGAGGGAAAGAATTTACAGCAAACAACATTCCGTGTGCTTCCTCAAGTATCTTATGTTTAAATAATAGGAGCTAAGTGATGCATTTCTGCTCAGGCACTAATCACTTCCAGGGGCCCGCAGCTCCGTTAGGGAAATTGCCTTCTTCAATCATTTAGGGCCATCCATGGCTTCTCTGGACCCAGAGCTGTTCATTATTTGCCTCAGCGCTCTTCTTATTCAAGCATGGATTTTTTTGGGGGGGGAAAAAATCAGAATTGGGGGTTTTAAGAGCCCATGTGTGGGTTGCAGCCAGCCTGAGAGCTCTGGGCAGCTCTCAGCATCCCCTGCCACGACTCTGGGAGGGAGGAGATCCAGAGGAGCCCCCATTCCCACCTCCTGTCACCCATCCCAGCCTGCAGGGACTGTCAGTGTGGGCAGTGAGGGTTGTCCAGAGCAGAAATCAAGAGAGCAGAGCAGCTCCCAGCAAGTGCAGCAGTGCCTCTTCTCCCCTGCAAGCGCACTCAGGGCTTCCCCCTTGCCAACCTAAACATTATTTTAACTGCAAAACCCGGCCCGTAATCCCCTGTCACGCTTGGAGACCGGCGGGTTTTTATAACCAAAGCTGGAAAACAAAAAGCCGGCGCTCGGTTTTAATGCATCACAGCTTTGCCCCAGGCAGGTAAGAGGGGGAACTCCTTCCCCCAGGGCCCCGTGGATCACCTGGGGATGGCAGATCCCGGAGCCACCAGCCCGGGGGAGGGACAGGACGTGTAACCCACGCGTGCTGTTAAGGCTGCTGTGCTTCCCCAGCTGCTAAAATTTCAAGCAGGCATTAAATATCTTATTGAGACTATCAGCACATACAATTTGTGGTCATTAAATGCGTTTCCTTTATGTTTCCCCCAGGCCAGAACAAACCTTATTTTCAGCTCATTTGCAAGAAAACTCTCCGAAGACTATAATTTACCTGCTACCAACACCATAAATCTTTAAAATTAGTTACTTAACCGTTTGCTAATGGCCGTGGATGTGTTCACTAATACAGCTACTTTTCAATTAGCTCACAGGAAGGAATTTGAGCAGAGAGGAATGCTTGGATTTTTTAAAAAAAATATAAGTTGATGCTATCCCAAGATAACTGAGACAGCCCTGAAGGACCCATCCTCCCACTCCAAACCCAGCAGTTTGGGGACAGTAACCCAAATCCAGGCTTGGATAGGTGGGTTCAGGCTCATTTCAGCATCCAGGGCTGGCAGCGCACACAGGTAGGTACAGCAGAGCAGCAAATAACCCAATGAATTAAGGAAAAAGAGGGATATCCCCATTATGGGATGGGGATGCAAACAGCAGGTTGGGCCAGCACAGGCACCAGAAGGACACGGAGAGAGGCAATGGGATCAACAGAGTTCCCCCCTGAGCTGTACCTTCCCTGCAGCATCCCCTCCCCTTCCCTCCAGAGCTGGCTACACCGTTGTTACTCTCCCCTCCTGCACAGGGCAACAGTTCTGCCTGAATTCCCACATTTATTCTTAATTACCTCGTGAAGAAGTCAGATATATTGACTGCCACCTGTTCGATACATAATTCATGTGCCAGGAGAAGCAATTTTCCAAAAGTTCACCTTGCTGGATCCTTCCAGGGGAAGGGGAAGGCAGATTTTTTTTTGTTGTATTTTTTTTTTCCTGGGTGTCAGCAATCACATGCTGTTAGCAGAGATGGATCCCTGCACGTGCTGCAGGGGCACTGGATTTCCAATCCCTGCTGCGAAGAACGGAGGGGGCTACAAATATTAGCACTCGGAGGCATTTTGCAAGGCAGACATTTTAATTTAAATCGATGAGTTATTGATTCATTTTTCATGCTGCAAGGAGAGCTCAGTGTGTATTTCTGCCACTCCATCTGTACTTGTGATGACCTCAGGCGTACAGTATAAACCTGATGTAAAATATTTCCTTTCCTAATAGGGAAGCTTTTATGGCCTTGGACCCGAGCGAGCAGAAAGTCATCTGGGAGAGGATGCCTGACTAGGAAACCATGGCAAGGGAAGGTAATTAATGTTTAGCACATACTCTCAAATTAGCCTATCCCCGAATAGGAAGGAAATGAATCACGAGCTGAACTTTTATATAGCCTCGGGGTCTTCTCAGACACTTACAAAATTTCCTGGTGTACAGGAGCTGCTGATAAAGGGCTCAGATCCTCACACCTACAGCCTTGGGGAGGAGCAGGATGAAGCCAGGAGGGAGACACCCAACTGCTTTTGGGAAGCTGCCCTGTGCCCAGAGTTTGCTTTTGGGAATAGGGAAGCTTGGGATGGGGAATTTTTAGGGGAGTGTCTTCATTAGGAAGCTCAGGGATCAGGGACTACAAGGAAAGCTGGCTTTTGAGCTGTGACACCTGACAGCATAATCTCTCTGCAATTAAAACAATTACCAAGGTGTCATTGATCCTGGACACTTCCTGATGGGGAACCAGCCCCACACACACCACGGGCACTGCCTGTGCCTCAGGCAGGGTCCCCTGCCACGTTCCCTGCACAGGGCAGGACGGGGAGCTGGCACCTTTCCCTGGCAATGCAGAGAGGGAGAGAACCTTGGATAAACACTCTCTGCCTGCAGCAGGAACACTGCCCAGCTTTTGAAGGTAAAAAAATCCCTTTTCCAGCCATTTTGCTCTTTTCTGAGATGATTCCCTTTTGTCTCCCATGAGTTCATGCCCTCCAACCCCAAAGCCAACACTGGCATCCAAATGTAATGTCACGGGGGGTGAGGGTGCCCAGCCAAGGAACAATTAGCCACGGTCACCAAAGACCTTGTGTGACTGCCATCACCCTCAGAAATCTGCAAATGAAATGAAAATAACAGGAGTGCAGCCTGGAACGAGCTCGGGAGGGAAGTGGTTTTCCACAGATTTCCATGAGATACCAGCAGGTCTTCGCCCGGGCTGCGTAATTGCATTCTTTGAAGTCTGGCTCATAAACCAGCAACAACAACAACAACAAAAAAAAATCACTTTCATGTCTCTAATAAAGCAGAACTATAAAACCGTGAGCCAGCTCCCAAGGAAAGCTGACCTGGGCGAGTCAGGACAGCAGCCAGGGTTTGGGCTGAGTGCCTGGCCGAGGACACCAGGAGGAGATGGAGAGAGCAGCAGCCAAACCAAGCCTGAGCAGAGGGGCTGCGCTGGGGCAGCACCAAGCCCTGTCCCGAGGGCTTTACACACGTGCAGAGAAAATTTTTGCAGCATTTCCCCGTTTGGCAAATGTTGTGGTTTAGCCCCAAAAAGCAGCTCCCGCATCCCACTTTTGGCTGTGTGAAACTCAGATGCCTCTTCCTACCTCATCTGGGTCCTGGGGAACAGCAGCAGGAGCTGGGGACCCTCAGGATCAGCCCTTTCTGCTGCACCAGAGGGGTGTGACCCAGGACAGCAGCCCAGGTGCCTTCTGCCCCCTCTCTGTGCCAGCCTTTGGGGACAGATTTGCTTCCCCCGAGTGCTGAGCAGCACCTCAGCACCCCTCTGCAAGAGCAAGCTGCCACCACCGGGATGAGCAAAACAGAAAATTCTCCGTTCCTGGAGGCACAGCATCCCAGAACCAGCCCCCTCACACCATCCAGGCACCACGGCGGCCTTTATTCACCCCCAAAATCCTTTTTCCACAGGTCTGGGGAAACATTTTCCCCCGTTGCCCGACGAGAGATGCCAACGGTGCAGCCCCCCAAGAGTCCCTAACGCAAAAATCTCCTGCAAGAGCGCAGGCACAGGGAGCTGCTGCCCTCGGCCGGGTGTTAACCGAGGCTTTTCGGTGGTGGAGACATCACATCAAGGGCAGTTTTTTCTCCCCGGCACTACGGCAGAGCAGCAAACAGACGCCGGGAGGTTTTTTTTTGCAGGTGAAAGGAAGAGCTCCCAAACATTATCCGGGTAATCATTTCTGGGATGTGTGCAGGAGAAACCCTCCTGGTAACATTAAATGATAAATTATGTGCCGATAACTGCCTCAGCGCCGATCAGAAGGCATTTCGGAGACGAGCAGGAGATGGGGCCGGCCCTGACAGTGACAAATTGGAAGTGCCGGCAGACACACCGCCCTTCCCAACGAGACGGGGAGGAAATGCCATGTGTCAGCATTTACAAATGAAACCTGCGAGCCCGCCAGACACCGCCGGGGCACACAACAAATCCCTCTGAGTCACTCGGCTTCAGAGGCGGCTCTCTCCGAAATTAGGCTGGCTACGGGCTCGTTTGCAGAGGGAAATGCAAAAGGCGCATTTGTCATGCACCAGTGTCCCCAGCTGGCAGCGGGGCTCCGCTTTTAACCCTTTGCTTTCCTCTCGGCAGAGCTTCCCAAGGGACGTGCTCCGGGCAGGGCATTTTCACTGAGACCCTGACATTGAGGATTTGATGCTAAAGGACATTAAAAAATTTAACCCTTAAAAAAAAAAAAAAAGGACATTTCAAGCCCAAAAGCTCAGAACATTGCTGCCACTGAGAGACAGTCAGGGATCAGCCCCAGGTCCCATCCCTGACAGAGAACAGGGGCACATCACACTGTGGGAAACTTCGCGATTAGCCGAGGAAAAGCAAGAAAAGCCAAGCCAAGCCGTGCCGCTGGCAGGGACAAAAGGCTGCTCCAAAGGCACCTGCACTTGCCAGCAGAGCAGAAGGACCCTTGGCAAAGCCCACGGAGAGCTCCAGAAGCGGAGCTACCTCGCCAGAACACGGATTCCGGAGCAAACAATGGCTCTTTGTACGGCTAAAACACACCAGATGGCCCGCGGGGTGAGCATCCAAGTTTGGGGATGCACGGAGCTGCCGGAGAGGAGAGGAGGAGCGGGGATGAGGAGCAGAGCAAGCCCGGGCCCAGCAGAGCTGCGGGTGTGGAGCCACAAAGGAGCAAGGGTTGCTCAGGTAACAGGGTGTGACATCCCCACCTGCCTCACCGGGGAGCTCCCGCCCTGCCAAAACCTACAAACACATCCCAAACCCCAAAAGTGGTCCCCAAAGAGACCCAGGGATGAAGCAGAGCCTCGAGGAGAGCTGATTGACCGAGCTCCACAGGGAAACACACATCTCCCGTCTCACAAAAAGCAGGATGTAGGTGTAGGAAATAGGAGAAAAACCAGCAAAGACTGATTGCTGGTGTGCTGCAAAAAAAAACAACCTCTCCCAGAGAAGTGGCCTGTGTGTGCTACCCCCTGCAACGTGTACAGCAAGAGGAACTGTGCCAAAGTCAGCGGCCTAAAGGCAGGAGAGCACCAAGCAGTGAGTCAGAGGAAGAGATTTTGCCTATAGATGGTAGAAGAGCCTCAGAGAGCCGCGAAGGGGGCAGATGGGCAGTGGAAAAGGCCACCAGCCCCAGCACAGGAGGCGATGGAGGGAGCCACGAAACCCGAGCCGTGAGGCAGGGCGAGCCTGGGAAGCCGGGCTGGAGATTCTCTGCATTATGCAAGGCAGTAAAAGTGCAGCAGAGCCCAGCCAAGGCTGCATTCTGCAGCGCTGCTGTCATCGTCCCAGCGGGCACCATAAACCACGGACACGGCACAGGGAAGGCACAGGAGGAGGACGATGTGAGCAGTGGAAAACCAACAATAAGTTATAACCGGGCTTGAATTCATGAATCGAGCGAGCCCAAAGCAGAAGCGAGTGGCTCCTGCAAGGGAAAAACGAAAATTTGTGCCCACAGCTGTTAAAACCCGGGGAGATCTGCCCTCAGGTTACCTGGGCTGGAAGGGAGGGAGGATCTTCTGAGCACAAATTTGTGCTGGAAAACGTGAAACCGCAGCATCAGCTCTGGGGATGTGCAGGTTGAACCCTCTGGGGACACCTGGCACTGAAAGGGAGGAGAGACCCAGCCCCTCCAGGCACAGTAGCAGAGCAGAAACACGCTGTTTTCAACCCAAAACCACCGGCAGAGCTGCACAGGGCAGATGTCAGGGGCTGGGCTGGGTGGTGGGCACAGGAGTGTCCCCAGCAGTGGGGTCTGGAGCACGGGCAGCCCCAGGCTGTGTTTCCACGCCCTCACACCCAGCTGAGCTCCCCCAAAGCCTCCAAGGAGTTTCACCTTTCCCTGAGCTGCCAAAACCCACAACCATGAGTTTGCACCCTCACAGCCCCAGCTGTTCCAGGCCTCCAAGGACAGCAGCACCCCATGTCCTTTTTGATAAAACCCCGAGTTGTTGTAAGCAACAAAAGGTTGGTTTCCTGTGGATTTGCACAATTTATCCTGGCAGCCCATGCAGGAGCACCGAGGGTCCCACAGTGCCAGATGCTGCTGGGATTGTCGTGGGGCAGCACAATAAATCTCCTGCAAACCCCTGATTTCCACCTCTGCCTCGCTTTCCACCCCCCCCAAATCAGACATTTTTGTCATTTTTGCCAAGCTGAACTGTTAGGACAGAGGGAAAAAAAAAAAACTTCTGGGGATTTATTTCTTGACCCTTTTGGAGGAGGCCTTCCATGCCAAGTCCTAACTGAAAAAAAAAACAAAACAAAACAAAAAACAACTAAAAAGAAAATAATAAAATCACATTCATTAGTCAGCTCACTTGGCTGGATCTGTAATAAGAATGTAATAAACTTTCCATATGTCTCTGATAAACTAGACAGCTTAAGTTACGAGCAGAAAAAGGCATCAATTTTTAAAATGTCAAAATTTGCCACGAGGCTCGGGCCAAGCACTTGTTCCTAACGAGATGGTGGAAAGAGTCAGCTCCAAGTTTAGAGACAAAAGAGCTGGAGGAGGAGGAGGAGGACAGGCCAGCTCAGCACTCCTGGCTCCTTTTAAAGCCCTTGTTTTCCCCAGCAACGTCCGTGGCCAGCTCCTTCCCCTGGTGCTGCCAGCTGGCTCTCCCTGCTCCCAAAGCAGGACACCTCAGCACAGGGTGGGAGGCACTGCTGACCCTGCCAGGACATCCCTCAGCAGCTCTGGGATGGAGGGTGCTCCAGGCAGGGACACCCCTTTGCTGTGAGCAGGGGGGATTGGTGAATTTGGCATTCCCACTGTGGGACTCTACACTCTGCCCTCCAGCCCCGGGGGTTTGATGCATTTCCACTGACACCATCCCGCTGCAGGAAGCAGTGAGACAATGATGAGACAATGACCTTCCAGGCTGACACAAGTCCAGGGTCATTACCCTGAGCTCTGCTCTGATGAAACCCAGCAGCGCGTCCCAAAGCAGCCACACTCCTCTGGAAAAGGGTCTTGAGAGGTTCTGATGCTCCCGGGTATGAGCCAAAGTTACTGCGCTGGTCAGAGTCACACACAGCCACCGTGGGAGGCTGTCCCCTGCCACATTCCTGATGTTGAACCCCGTGGATGGGCTCTTTGAGGGATGGGGCAAACCTTCAATTTGTCCCCTGAGGGCCAAACCTCAGTGTGACCCCACCACGGATGGCAGCACAAGGGATGCAGAGTGGGGCTGTGTGTTTCTCAGTCACCCCATCCCCAACCTCTGGGATGGCAGCAGGCTGGGACTGACCTATAAATATTTTACAACCCGTCCTCCTCGCAGGTAGGCACAGGGCTGGCCCTCACCCCGGGGTGAGCGTGAGCAAAGCTGGCGGAGCGATGGCCTTTTCAGCACTTTAATTACAGAGCGGTAGGCGAGAACAGCCCGCCTGATGTTCAGCAGGAAATTGAACTGCACCAGCACAGCAGACGTATTCCTGCACGGCTCCCCTAGCAACTCCGGGAAAGTTTCCAAATTCCCGCACCATTAACATTTAAGGAATCGTCTCTGAACCCTGGTAGTTAAACAGCGAGGAGAAACAAGACACTGTAAATGGATTTGTTCGGTGGAGGTCACTCACTGAAGGGGCTGCTTAAATCAGGGCTTGCTGCTCCACGCTGACAGCAAAGGGCTGCCTTAAGGCATTTCATCATTTAAAGTTGTCCACCTCTTCTTTTACTCTTTGACCACTCTCAGGCCGTGGCAATATCTCATGGTCGTGTTGCACAGAGTGAAGGTGAGGGCACACAGAGCCTCAGGTGAGAGGTGCTGCTGCTGCTTGTGCCCACCCTGGGCTGGCCCTGGCGGTCACATCCCAAATGGATGTGTCACATCCCAAATTCCTGGGTGGACCAGGCCAGGGGCTGCAAGCAGCAGTGGGTGGCATGAGCAGCCCTCATTCCCAGCACAGCACAGATCCCAAAATCCCCTCCTGCCCCTCCCCTGGCTCCCCGCTCACGCCGCAGCAGAAGACACCTTGGTGCTGCGGGCAGGAAAACAAAGCTGTGATTTATTTCCCCACACGCAGCAGCCTGACATCTTTATTGGTGCTTGCAGCAGGCACAGCCCTGGGCGCAGGAGCAGCT
Organism: Sinosuthora webbiana; assembly: GCA_013397395.1. Taxonomy (NCBI): domain Eukaryota; kingdom Metazoa; phylum Chordata; class Aves; order Passeriformes; family Sylviidae; genus Sinosuthora; species Sinosuthora webbiana. Next base: position 318,432 of record VXBN01013849.1, on the reverse strand, counting down.
CTGCACACACACACACACCCTGACAGCAAACTGTGATCCTTCAATGCCCGGCACGAGGTGCTCCAGGGGCTCAGGCTGCCCTGAGCGTCCCTCACTGGGCATGAATCATTTCCTGCCTAAATCACCATCTGGTGCTGCAGGAGCTCCTTGTGCCCCAGCTACAGGGCAAGGCTTTCCTCTGCTTCTGTTCTCCTGTGCCCACCTCACACCGGAGTTTAGCCTCTCTGAGGGTGAGCATGTCCCTGGCCTCAGAGCTCAACACCAGCCCAGAAGATGCAGAGTTTCCTCCCTCCCCTCTTTTAGTTAACCTGCCCGATGTTACACAAGTGTAATTATAGTCATAAGCTCCTGATTCAGTGCCCTCAGTCCCAGACAGAGAACCAGTTCTGCTTCTTCTACCCCTCTTGCAAACGCATGGATTTGGGGTTCTTAATTGAATAATCTATTTTTATTCCTAAGCCTGGGCCTGTTCTGTTGCAAGCTGCTGGGCAGCACAACCCAGTCACANTGGGGTTCTTAATTGAATAATCTAATTTAATTTTTTCACTAAACCTGGGTCTGCCCTGGTCTGCACAACCCAGTCACGCTCCAAACCATTCCACCTCTTGAAAGAGAGTTTTCCATGGTTCCTGCCCCTTCCTACAGGCAGCAAACCAGAGAAAACAGTAAAAAACTGACCAAAACGTGCCCCTGGCCTGTCTGAGCCCTGTCCACGCACCCAGCAGGATGCACTGGCCCTGCCCAACCCATCTGAGGTGGTCAGGCACATCTGGGAGCCATCACCCTGCAGGGAGACCAGGACCACCCAGAGCTTCAAAAGGCAGGATCTGCACCCAAAAGTCCACGTGCAGCCCAGTCCTTGTCCTGACCCGAGCTGCTGACGGCCTCTCAGTGCAAAATGCACCAATAAATTGAGCAAATTGCTGGTCTGGACAGAGCCACGGGGCTTGGATCCCTTCAGAGTCGTGCAAGGAGCCCGTGATTTAGGAGATTATAATTTTGAGGTTTACAGTAAGTTTAAGAGTATATAATGAGTCAAAATCACCTCCAATTAGTTCTTTTGGGACCACCTTGCACATGACAGAGTTTTGCTCCAGCCTAATGGCTCTGCCTCTTCTGCAAAAGGCACGGAATTGTGGAGAGCACATTGGGAGAGGGGACTGTCCCCTCTCAGGTCCCACAGACCTGGCTGTGCTCCTGCCAGCAGGCAGCTCCTGTGCCTCAGAAAATCAGACCTGGCATTTTGGAGACAGCACAAAGCACTTGTGCTCCTCTGCAGCCCAAACGTTTGCTGGATGTGTAATTCTCTCCACTGACAAATACAGGAGGGGGGGAAAAAAAATAAATCCTGATAGAGTTTATGTACACCCTCCAGGGAGTTTTGTTTCAGGCCTAATTGCCATTTACACATATTCAATTTCAAGTGTTGACCTCACAGGTTCTCCCAATGCAGGCTGAAGAGGGGGAGCAGAGGCTGAGGAGGGGAGCAGAGGCTGAGGAGGGGGAGCAGAGGCCGAGGAGGGGGAGCAGAGGCTGCTCCCCTCCCCAGCCCAGAGCAGCAGCAATTGCAGTGGGTGCTGTGTCAGACAGGAGGGGCTTTCCCTTTCCCAGCCCTTTGTGGGTGCCAGGGATGGGGCTGAGGCTGAAGGACCTGGATCCACAGGCGCTCCCCATGTCTGTGAGTGTTTATACTCAGCAGTAATTCAATAAATGCATGAAGCCAGTGAGCTGCTCAGCCCCTCTGTTCAGAAGGGGACTCCAAACCTCTCTAAAGCAGAGTGAACCGGGGCTGGGAGCAGGCTCTGAGCGCAGTAAATGGACCAGCAGCCCTCCCACAGCTGCAAGGCAAGCACAGCCCCCAAACACACCCTGGCCAGGCAGAGCCAGCCCGCACACAGCCCTGCTCACCTTCGGAAGGAAAAATCAAAAATCTCACTCTTTGACCCACAGTCCAGCACTCCTGGATCCACTGTCAGCTATTTCCACAAGCCCAAATCCCCCTGGTCAATACAGCTGGCAGGAGAGCCCATCACTCAGCCACCCCTGGCTCTCAGGCACGGTGATGCACTGGCATCAATCACCAGGCACAGCAGAAATAAAAGCTCTGGGATATTGTTGTTCCAGGATTAATGCCTCTTGCCGTGAAAACAAACGTCCCGGACCTGCCTCGACATTGGTTTGTGATGAACGATTTGACTTCACCTTGACGCTCCTGTAGCAGCGGGAGACCATTATCCCGAGACAATGTTTTATTCTATTGACATTATCTCTTAATTATAACGTGAGGGATATCAAAGAGAGCAGGAGCCCACCGATTCCTCAGGCAGAGTTCCTGCAGTTTCTCCTGTCAGGATATCTGGGAGAGGTTTATTACAGCAGTGCAACGATCTGCTCCAGTCCAGCCTGCAAAGAGGACCCTGACCCCTGAATAGATGTGGTTTTTATCCAGGAGCAAGACACTGCTGGCCTGGTTTCTTGAGTTTTTTTTTTTTAATTTCCAGAAGCAGAGAGCTTTTTCAGAAAGACAGAAAGGTCGCCTGCATATTTTAAACCGAGATTTTTTAGCAAGATTCAAAAGGGATTTGGCATTTACTAAACACGTCACTTAACATTCAGATGCAATTTTTGGAAGGGATCACAAACCTTATGCTTCAAGGCATCCTGCCAGTTGCTAACTACTGGCAGGAGACTGACGAGGTGCGTTCTGTGCTCACCTGCGCTATTTTGGGGTTGTTTTTTCCCCCCCAGAAGCCCCGATGAGCCGGCAAAGCCCGGGCAGAGCTCAGCCCGTGCTCCGGGGGCTGGGCTGTCAGCGAGCCTGATTGGCATTAATTGTTCCAAAGACTTTGTTTTGCGAAACCGTTCTGCAACGCAAGCGAATAAACAAGAAGAGGCGGGGAAGCGAAGCGCTGCCTTGAATCCCTGAAGCGCTGCGAGCATCCCTGCTCCTGCCCCAGAGCCCCGCAGGGCGCAGGGAAAGGGAAACAAATCAAAAAACAAAAAAAACCCCAAACAAATAAACCCAAACAAAAAGAAACACCAAAAATAAATATAAACCAACAAAACAAACAAACAAAAAACCCTAAACAAACAAACCCCCCAACAAAAAACAAAAAAAACACACAC
>VXBN01013849.1:280328-308824 GCA_013397395.1 Sinosuthora webbiana | reverse complement strand
CCCCCCGGTCCCCCTCTGGTCCTGCAGCGTGCGCGGCCCCACAGCGCCCTCGGGCGGCCGCAGGCAGCGCTGCAGCGCCGCCATCCCGCCGATCCCCCCCGCCGGCAGCAGCGCCGGTGAAAGCACCGAGTTCCTCTCCAAAAACACAAAACCCCCACCCGCCAGGGCTTGTGCTCAGAGCGGTATCGCCGCGTTTTATTGGTGTTCACTCGCCCCACTGCAATTAGCACCGTGATGTCGTTAAAGCGTCCCGCGGGGAGCCCACGCGTGGTTATTGCTGCTGCAGCCTCCGGTGTCCTGGAGCCTCTGCCCCAGCCCGGCTCCATCCCCGCAGCGGCTGCGAGCTGCCCTTTGCCGATGGATACACTCGGATTCGAGGCCAGAGAGAGCTCACAGCTGCGGTTTAAGAGTCACTCTCAGTGGGGATTTGTGCCACGGAGATAACCCGGTAATGGCCACAAGAGGGGACCTGGCCAGTGCTGTGGTACCTGCAGGACACACTTCAGGCGTGCAGGGGAGTTGTGGAGGGGACCCCTGTTGTGACCTGTCTGGTCACAACAGCTCTGTCACGGCTGTTCCCATGGTCAGGCAGCCTAGGCCCACTGCAGGACTGGGACATGGCCAGCAAGGAATGCACTGGCCCAGGAAGAATTGGGTTTAGGTCCTGCACTCTTCCTTCCCAGTAAGGGGAATGGAGGTGTAAAAGTACTGCTCACCCCACTAGGAAGTCCCAGAGCTGTCCTGGACAAAGGTTTCCAGACCCCAAGAGTATCCATGTCACACACAAATCCTCTGCTCCAAGCCAGAGCAGAGATTCCCCACCTCTGTCTCATCCTTGCCAGATGCTCCAGCACTGGCCCCTTTGGTTTCCCCAAGCTCCTGGTTGGAAGTGGCCAAGGCAGGTGTGGTAGACAACTACACACTAGTAGTTTTCCAAAAATATCCGTGGTCTTTGGGGTTCCTTCCCACAAAAGTGTGACCCAAGACCACCCAGGTAACGTGAACCCCCAGGTCACCCAAGACACCATTTCAGAAATCTGCAATACTTTAATCAAACCCTACTTAAGGCCACTGTTACTTCCATGATTGCACGTATTCCTCCTTCTCAAGAGCACAAATATCTTCATTAACACGCCAGGACAGGGTCAAGCTTCCCCCTCCCCGTGGTCAGGCAGTGTGACCAGAGCCACTGACAACCTCCCAGTGCCAGTGGCCACTCCAGAGCTGATCCTGGACGGCTGAGCAGGCAGCAGGGACAACTGCCAGGAGCTGAGTGACAGCTCAGATGTCCCACCCAGCTCCTGCCAAGGCTCATCTCACACAGTCCCCTAGAGCCAGCAGAGATTGAGTAACGGGGCTGTGAGCTGGAATCGCCGTGGAGCACAAGGTCATGGCACAGAACTGGGGCTTTAGAAGTCACCACTACTCTCCCGACACATGCAAAAGCTGGAGCAACCCCAGGCAGGCTCCAGGTTCTGTGGGAAGAGGCAGCACTGAAGTGACAGCACCCAGGAATGATTTGCAGTGCAGCCCAGTGACATCAAGTGGCAATAAAACCGTGAGTGGCTCCAGGACAGCCGTGCCCCACTTGGTGAGATGAACAGCGGCTTTTAAAGAGATCACTAAATGCCATCAGCGCTACCTACACAAACCTCATTTATTTTAAAGGCTCCCATTAAAGTGCCTTTTATCCCTAGCAATAGGCAGCTTTAAATTTGCAAATAACTCCTCAGATCAGTCAGCAACAATCTTCATTCCACCGGAGAGAAGGGCCGCAGCGGCTCAGGCTGGCCCTTGGGGACAAGGGGTCTTGTGACAAGGGTGACCTGTGTGGAGGAGGTCTCTGGATGAGCAGGAATGCTGAGCAGCAGGATTATCCCGTGCCGTGCAGGGTCAACGCCGAGTTGTCCAGGGCTTCACCTTCCAGAGAGGATCTGAGCAGGTGTCACCTGCAGGGTGGCCGTGTCCCCGTGGGCAGCGTGTCCCTTGGGAAGCCTGTCCAGGTGGGAACTGTGCCAGGGCGGGTGGCTCAGGCCTCAGCACGGTCCTGGCTCGGGGTGTCGGTGTCCTGCAGCAGCGGTGTGGTCTCGGAGGAGGACGGGGGAGGTTTGCTCTGCCTGCCCGGGGCCCCGGGGCTCTTCTCGCCGGCGCTTCTCTGCAGGGGAGGGACAGAGGTCACAGCCCGGCCACGCCCCGCGGTGCCACCCCGGCCCCACCCGGGCTGTGCCCACCCCCAGCCTCTTCCAAGGACCTGGTTTGGAATTTTAGACTTTCTGAGAATTCCAGACTCTCTGTGCTGACAGGCACTGACCCCCAGCAAACACTGCATTGGACCTGAGGCCGTGGAAAAGGCTCCCAAAATTGAGTGATAGAACTGGGATTGTGGCTCTGCAGTTTGAATAGAAGTGTGTGATATCACGGGGGGAAAACTTAAGAGTTTAAGGATTTAGAATACAGGAATATAGATATAAAGCAAGATGGAGGATTTAGGGTGTAGGTCAGTCCTTTTTCACCTTCTTCTTCCTGGGTCTGGGTGGTGTTTTGTAATTGGGTAGAAAAATCCACATTGAGGGCCACGGGTGGTTGGTTATTGGGTCAAAAGTAAAAATAATTTAGGTGTCATTTCATAATTGGACAGTTTATTCTCAAAAGGCCTTGCAGAGAAAGAGATAGGAGTTTTTTACTTTGTTAGCTTGTGAAGTGCTGTAGAACTCAGGGTTTGTGAGACTGTAACACAGATGAGACTTAATAAATACGAGTCTGAACACGAAATGCCATCTCGAGCATTTAATCCTGACTCTGTCAAAAAGAAGATAAAAAGCAACAAGGACCCTTTCCTTAAACGGAAGACTCCTGCACCTCCTTTTCTCACCTCTTGCCCCACCAAAGTGAGGATATTCCCATCCCTGCCCAGCAGCACCTGTGACACCACCTGAACTCCCAGCCCGAGGAGCCGTGGGACAGTCACTGAGCTGCACAGCACCCAAGGTGGAAGGGACAGGGACATTCTGCCGAGGGACAGGAGGGCCTGCAGACCCCCAGGCTGCAGCTGCAGCACACATAGGCTGCACTCATTCCTAGGATACAGGTGCAGCCTCTGGGGAAAGGTGGAAGCTGGGGCCTTCTGGCAGCTCCTCCTCACCTAGACATTTACACTTACACCTACAGAACAGGTTCACCACGCTCAGAGCTGAGCAGGAGCCAGCTGTGCCTTCCAACAGACCACATGGGGCTTGACACTAATTAGTGCAAGAGACTCAGGAGGGAGCAGCAGGTGACAGGAGTGGGTCACTTCCTGCTGCTGGGGACTCAGACACCACCCTGCCCCTCACCCAGAGCCTTCTGCTGCTGGGGACGTGGATTGGGGTGTCGTGGAGGGACTGTGAGGCTTGTCTGACCCTTTGACTGTTGCCCATTGCTGCTCCAGTGTGAGCACCAGTGACATCACCAAGAGCACCTGGAGACTCTTTGGGCATTGCTGGTCTTTGGGTGAAGCTTTTGGGCTTGAAGATCTTGGGAGGAATTTTCAGCCTTAATGTGTCAATGGTTCTGAAAGTGCCTACAGACCTCAGGTGAGGGAATACAGTCAGGGCAAAAAAAAGATGGTTAAGGTTCAAGGGTCACCTCCTCCAAGTTCAAGAAGAGTCCACCCTAACAAGCATCCCAAGCCAGGAAGGGATGAACCAGGAGCTCCAAAGACAAATGCAGAGAGGAAATACATGGAAGGTGGGAGCAGGGACAGGTAACCTGGCAGGAACACGGGGAAACTCTCCCGGCATGCAGGGATGAAGACAGGAAAGCCAAAACCCAACTGGAACCGAATCCAGCCAAGGATGTCAGAGGACAAGAAAGGCTTCTCTAAGGACCCAGGTGACAAAAGGAAGAGGAGGGAACCATGAGGGCCTGGGGCTGGATGAGGCAGGGGACCCCAGAAACCAGGGGAAAAGTCCAGAGCAAGGAAGATGCACCCTTGGTGGAAGAGGATGAGGTCAGAGAATACTTGAGGAAGATACTAGACATGCACAGATCCACGGACCAAGATGGGATGGGTGGGCTCATGTCACAGCAAGGCTTTGAACCAGTCCTGGCTCAAAGACTGAAGGAAAGGAAATGTCACTCCTATCTTGAAAAAGTGCAAGAAGGAAAACCTCAGGAGCTACAGAGCAGTCAGTCTCCCTTCCTCCTGGAGAAAATGATGGAGCAGCTAATTCTAGGAACCACCTCCAGGCACATGAAGGACAATTAAATCATCAAGTGTAGTCACTGGGCTGCAGCAAGGAGAAACTGCTTGATCATCTATGATGAAATGACTGGCTTGGTAGACCAGGGGAGAACAGTGGATATTGTCTGCCTGGGCTATTTTGACACCATGAAACCTTTATAGGGAAGCTGATGAAGAGGGGGTTGGATGAGCAGGCAGTGAGGTGGACTGAAAACTGGCTCAACAGCAGGCCCAGAGAGTTGAGTTGGAGGCCAGCAGCCATCAGTGTACACCAGGGGTCAATACTGGGTCCAGGCCTGTTTAACATCTTTATTAATAGTCTGCAAAACCTGGGGCAGTGGCTGGTACACCAGAGGGACCTCAGCAGGCTGAGAAACGGACTGGAAGGGCCCTCCTGAGGCTCACCAAGAGGATGCACAAGGTCCTTCACTTGGGGTGAACAACCCCACACACACTAAAGGTCACCCAGCCCTGCAGAAAAGGACCTGAGGGCCTTGGGGACACGGAGCTGAAGGTGAGCCAGCAGGGGGGCAAAGGCAGGCAGCTGATTCCTGGGCTGCCCTGGGAGTGCTGGCAGCAGGTCCTGGAGTGATCCTTCCCCTCTGCTCATCACTGGTGAGGCCACACATGGAGTGCTGTGCTCAGTCCTGGGCTCCCCGGGACAAGAGAGATGGAGCCACTGGGAGGAGTCCAGCAAAGGACCCCTGAGGTGATTTTGGGACTGGACTGTCTCTTATGTGAGCAGAGGCTGAGGGAACTGGGAGTGTTCAGCCTCGAGAAGAGAAGGCTCAGGGGGATGTCACCACTGAAAACAAAGTTCTGAAGGGAGGGTGTAAGTACAGAGCCAGGCTCCTCTTGGTGGTGTCCAGGGACAGGACAAGAGCAAAGGGGCACTTGAAACACAGGGGATTCCATCTGGACACTTAAAAATACTTTTTTTTTTTGTTTTCTTTTTCCTTTTTTTTTTTTTTTTTNTCTTTTTTTTTTTTTTTTTTTTTTGTCCTGTGAGAACTGTAAAAAACAACAGGACCAGGTTGCCCTGGGGGGATCTCCATTCCTGAAGACATTAAGAGACATCTGGACATGGTGCTGAGCTAGGTGACTCTGCCTGAGCAGAGGGATTGGGATAGATGACCTCCAGAGGTCCCTTCAAGCTCAACGACTCAGTGATTTTGTGCTCCTGTAATACAAACCCAGATATTTTATACATCAGAAATCCCCTCCTGAAAGCCTCTCTCTCTCTGCTGAGGCTCCCTGCATGCAGGGGAGGGGGTGACACCCACCAGTGGACTGACCTCTGTTACCCCACAAGTTTTGGTTGTTTTTTTTTTACCCATTCAAAAAAACTTACCTCTGGAACTCCCAACACTCAGAGATGGGGGGGAAAAAAAAACCCAGGCAAAGAAAATATTTCCTCACACCAATCCTACATTTCCCCCCCAGTCCCTGCTGACATTATTAGGGCTGCAGATCAGCTACACCGGGAGGAACAACAGGAGCACGTGCTTGCAACCTGGTTAAGTGCCAGCATTAAGACATCTAAATTGCCCCAAATAAATCCCTGAGACAACACCATTCCCTCAAAGCTTCGCCAGGAGGGCACGTCTGGCAGACGTGGCCAGCAGACGTTTCATTTGATTGGTTTTAAGCGAGGTTTAATCAGATCAGGAGGAGAGAAAAGCGTTTTACCTTGACTGGGTACCCACCTACAGTCTGGCTTCCTGCAACACCGTCCCCTTAACCGGAGGCAGGTTTTTGGCAGAGGTGGCCTGGTTTGCCTTATTACTGTCTGAGCTCTTTTTATTGCTACTCCAAAATAAAGGGCATTTCTCCTAGAAGACAATCAGTCTAGTTTACGGCGCACTCGGACAAGAATTGCACGAGGGTTCCAATTTTCGGAGGAGATTCGGGGGGAAAATAAAAATCACCGTTTCCACTAGGATCTGGTTATAAATGAGGATTTCGAAATTTAGATTAAACTAGGGCCTATTTAAGATTTCGTTCAGTGTCAAGCCAGTTTTAAAATGGTCTGTTTTGCCTTTTGAAAGCGTCACCACGCCGTGGGCTTTTTAGGCCACAATGGCAGTGCTACAACCTCTGGGGGAGGGTATTTTACACCTGTACAGATGATGGGTTTTTTTTGTTTTTGAGTCCAACAGATGCATTTCAAACTGGCTCCACTACCAACTAGACTAAGATTTAAGTGTCTCACAGCACCTCATCTGCTGCCGGCCCCAGAGCACACCGCTCCCTCCCGAAGGCAGAGGCACAGCAGAGGGAGGAGCCGGGCTCAGGGAGACCTTCACGCTGGCACACACGTGAAGGTGTGTGGACAATGTCCCCGCTCCGTGTCCCCTCCGGCACGGCCTGTGACTTCGGGGAGGCAGAACTGTGCGGCCGGGATTAAGCAATCAGGGCTAGATCAGCAACACTTCAAATCAAATGAGGAACACACCTTGGCTGCAAATCGCCGTCTCCCAGTTTACAGCCTCTTATCTGCTCATTAGGTGGAGACAGTTCATGTGTTGTGGTACAGCTTTCTTAGAGATTTGTAAGGTCTCTGAGGCTTTGGGGTCACTTTCCAGGTAGTCAGGCACTTCCTGCTGCCCTTGATTTTTAGTTCTGACACTTCATGACTCTTTTGGCTGAGCACAGAAATTACAGCTGGCTTATGCCTGGGTTTAGGATATTTCACAAGCAGATATTCAGTTGGCTTGAATGAGTTTAAAATCCAGCTTTTTTTTTGCCTTTTTTTTTCCTGACCTTTTCCAGCATGGTTAAACCCCTTTGATACCAGGAATTAAGACTTGCACGAAGCAGGGTGAGGAAATGCCAGCTCAGGGCTGCATAAGGTGTTAGAAATAGCTGCCCAGCCCTTTTTTTTCAGAGCCCTTGGGGTCACCTAGCAGAGTGCAGCCTGTCTGTCTGCCAGAGCAGCCACTCACATGTGCTGCAGGGAGCAGTTCACCCCAGGACCCCGCTGGGAGCACTGTAAGGGGTTGGTGGTGAGCTCTGGGCTCCACTCTGGGCCCCAGCATCGCTCCCACCCTGCCAGGGAGGTGCGTGGAGCAACAAGGGGATTTGGGATCATGTGTTTAAGTCACTTAAGCAATTGTATGCTTGATTAAAATCCAATTACGTGGCGCTCCGAGAAGCCTGGCGCTGTTCAAGGTGGGTTTGGTGTTTCAGGAGGGGCAGGAGGCAGCTGAGCAAAGGCTGCCCCTGAGCCTGCTCTCATCCCAAGCGCTGCCTTTTATCCCCACCAGCAGCCCCTTCACCTCTGCAGCTTTAGAGCCAGCCTGAGCCACCCCTGCAGGGCAGAGCTACATCAGCTTCCTTTGATACAGGGTGGGAAGTCAGATCTCCACTTCCAGAACTAAAGCTTGTAGAGAGCTCAGTGTGACCAGATCACTGTGGAGCCAGAGATCTCCCAAAACTGGGTGTTTTGGCTGTTTTATATTCAGTCCTGACAGCTCACCCCACTGCCTGCCCCACAGCCCAGCTGCCAGCAGGCTGCAAAGGTAAGGCCAGGTCCACCAAGGCTCTGAGAGTTTCGCTTTCAGAGCTCTTTGGAGCAGTTTGCACAGGAATCAAGAGCGTTTCAAGGAAATACAGAACCTGGGCTGGGCTGTGACAGCCACAGTGGCTGTGCCCCCTCTGCAAGAGCTCAGCCACTGCATCTCACTTATCAGGCTGTGTTCAGAGAGCTCCATCCTCTGGAGAAGGCTCTGTGCTGACTGCAAAAATGCTAGGACCCTGCAGAGATGCAGATCTGTGCAATGGCACAGACCTGCTGCTGGCCTTCTACAGAGGCTGGGCTGAAAAACCAGGATTGTTTCTCCATTAGCTGGGTGAGCTGAGGAATACCCTTTCCTCCTCCTCCTCCAGGAAGCCACTTTCATCACTGCTGTGCACCAAAAAAGCCAGAAATGCTTCGTGTTCTCTATTTGCAGCCCGATTTCTAGGTGGCTGGGGAAGTCCTGCTGCTCTCTGCTGGCACCTGGCACCATCAGGAGATTGCTGGTGGCATCAGCCAGTGTTTCCTCAGACATGTTAGATTGTCAGCCCAAACTACAGAGTCTGATTGAGTCTGATTTGAGTGGCAGCACTCCCCACCAGGCATCTGCAGGTCCTTACCTGAGTCATTGCCATGAGCACAGCTGCTGAGATAATGAGGGGCACACTCAGCCCAAGGAAGATGTACTGCAGGTAGTCCAGCACCGAGGGGAGCAGCACCAGGTTGGTGTAAAACTGCTTTAGGACTGAGCCTTCGATGGATCCACTCTGCCCAAAAAAGGCAGAGCTTGTCAGTGCCCGTCTCCCTCCTGCCCAGGCCTGAGACAGAGCAGCTGAATGATTCCTCTCCCAACCACCTCCCGGCATAAATTGGGGGATTTATGCAAGATTCAGTCAGGCTAAAAAGCTTTTTACTAAATAGGGGTCAGCTGGATGTGCACCCACAGCTGGAGGCTGCACTCCCTGGCCCCCATGAGGACAGGGATGCTGGCAGCTCTGTCCAGGGCCCTATTTAACCCCACATCTAGGGCAGAGCCAGAGATTTACCCAGTATAGTGCAGGGTTTGTTCAGCTCACAGGGATTAATGGCATAGCCAAGTATTGAAAAGCCTTCTGTTGGTGCTTAATTAGTCTGGCTGGCTTAAAGCTTTATCCAAAGTGGAGTCTCCCCAGCAGTGGGTGATGGGGAAAAGCAGGAGAGGCTCTGCAGAAGCTCAGAGGAAGGCAGCTCACCTCTGCAAACCACAGCAGCGGCAGGACCACCGGCTTAATATCCTCTGTTTGTCTGGGGGAGGAAGAAAATTGAAAAAGAAACACGTGCTTAGGTTTGTGGTTGATGAGGTCACAATTAGCCCCATAATCCTTCCTATGGGGACATGTCTGACAGACTGGCAGTGGCCAGGAAAGCAGCATGAGGGGGTGACAATCCCTGCTGCTCCCACCTCGGGGCACCAGGTGCTTTCCATGCCAGAGCAGAGCTTGTGCTTCCATGGGGGCTTAACTGCCTGAGGACAGCAGTATGTGCCATCCCAAACCTGGGCTCCAGGGAGCTGAAACTCATTTCAGAATGCTGAAGTTCCTGTCTCAGCCACCTGGATGGCACCACGGGGGTGTCTGCAGGTCTCTGCCCCTCAGCCCAAGCAGCAAGAGCACACTCCCACCCTTGTTGGTATTTAACATCTGGCACCACAGGGATTGGTTACAGAGACCTCCTGTTTGCTTTCACGGAGCTGGGAGTGTCTTTTGGACACAGGTTTCACTCCCTGCCCCACAGGCAGAGAGGGTTTGGCCTTTCCATGTTACAGGTGACTCCTGAGAGGCAGCACAGAGTGGGTGAGCAGCTCCTGCCTCGCCAGGAGGAACAATCAGCAGTCTGCTCAGGGACAGGGACAGGCCCCAGCTGAGCAAACAGGCAGCCACTCTCTGCACTGCTAAAGGATGGAACTTGTGGTCACTGGGATGGCTGATGTTTCAGCCCCAGCTGAAACAGGGCAGCTGGTCGTGGTAAAGCTGCTTCACCTTTGGGGAGAGTGAACTCTGCAGCAAGCTCAGCATCAGCACAACCCCCTGCTCAGGGAAGGCAGATGGACATTTCTGGGAGGTGACCACTTACTTTATACCATCCACGTGCTTTATGTACAGGTTCAGCTGGAGCTTGATGGAGCAGTTCATGGGGATGCCTGTCATCTGCAGAGGAAGAGAACCACCAGATCATCAATAACTCCCAAGTGACTTCGTGGGGACCAGAAGACCCTGTCCAGGCACATTCAAAGACCATGAAAACATCATCACACTTCAAAGCTGGTCTTGCTGACACCCATTTAAGATCCTGGTTCCTCCTGACTTTGCAGTTTTGCAGCAGATTTTTACGAGCAGAGAATTTTTGTTGGACCGTCCCTGTTTGTAGTCAGCAGCCTGCAGCTAGATAAGAATATAGTTAACTGTGCTGGTATCAGTAGCTGTTTGATACTGTAATAAACTTAATTAGATTTTCATAACTGCGATAAGAAAAGCAGTCAGAGCCCAATGTCTAGATAAGACACACAGTTTACCTCAAGAGGGAAATAGAGTTTTTTTTTTGCTTGAGTAAACATCACTGAACATTTGGAAAAACTGACCACGCACAACGCAGGCTGTGGGTGGAACATCCCAAAGTCCCTTTCCCCTCAGCAGCTGGGACAGTGACACCTCAGGACACCCCAAATTTTCCACTCTGGAGCCAGGGTGAATCAGAGAATTCACCCTCACGCTGCAGGAACACGAGGGGTGTAACACAGCAGCAGCCCAGTGCAAAAGCAGCCAGTTCCAGGCGGGCAGGTTGAGAGAGTGGAAGAAGCCAGCCCAAAAACGGAGCTGCCAGCTTGAGCCACAGCGTGGTGTTCAGAGTTTGCCAGCCAGTTCTCATGGCAATGTGCATCTGCAGATTTGGGGCACAGCTGGGCTGCTGCCAGATACACCTCCTGGTGTTATAGGCCTGAGTCAGTGGAAACAACTTCACCGTGCTTATCGAAACAATTATGTTTATAATTAGTCCTGCAATTCTCCAGAAGCCAGGCTAATTATTCAATTAGTTTATGGCTTTGACATTTTTATCTGCACATGCCCTGGCCAGTCCTTGCACTATGGAACCTGCTGGAGTCAGCGCCACGAGAGCAGAGCGGCGCCAGCACGCAGCCGATGGCGGGGTCCCCCCCGACCCTGGGCCGGTCCCTGGGGTGTGGGGAGCACCCTGGGGGGGTCACTCACGGGGTGCACATCCAGGAAAAGCCCGTGCTGCTCCTTGCTGGGGTGCAGCCCTTCCACTGCATCCACCAGGGACGGGTCGGCGTTGTAGAAGTGAGGGTGGGAAATGAACATCGGCGCATCTGGAGGAGATTAAAGACACTTTAAGCTCCTCCACACCCACCTAAGAGCTTTTTTTTTTTGCCTTTTGAGGGTTTTAAGCCCTTGCAGTACTCGTTCTGAACAGGCTGTTCTGTTTTCCCCTCCCAGCCAGCAATGTCCTGCCCTCCCTGCAGGTTGTTCCGTTGATCTGGGAGGGTTAAGGAGCACCCAATTTCTCCCAGCACTGTGCAGCACACAACGTGTGTAACTCCTGCTCCCAGACAGGAGTCAGGACACCCAGGCTGGACTGTCACTGTTGCAGGACACACAGCACCCAAACTTAACATTTAATGTTGCCAAATTAAATTAAATTGGGCTGCCTCTCCCTTGCTCCCCCCGCCCGCTCCCACACTGCATCCCTGGGCATTCCCACAAATGCTAGGCTCCCATGGGGCTGGGCACTGAAGGAACTTTAGGCACAAGGGTTCTCCCTCTTTCCCAGGTTGCTGAGAGGCCTGTGGGAGTGCAAACAGAGCCCACCAGGACTTTTCAACACCCCAGCAGCCACTGGAGCTGTTCTTTCAGACAAGCCGAGCTCGTTTTGCCCCTCAAATTTAACCCTGGTCCATCAGAGGAGAGCCAGGGGGGAAGAAGGACTTACTGAGCCTGCAGGTGCTGACGTTCTGGATGCCAGACTGCATGCAGGGGCAGAAGCCCTGGTTGGGGGGATAGTCTGTGCCGTTGGCAAAGAGGGTTTTGGGCGCCACGAAGCGATAGGTGGGCACACCCTGGAACTTCCCGGACTGCTCATACACCAGCGTCATGGACCTGCAAGGGTTCCAGTGGAGAAGGAGCAGGGTTAGCCAACAGGTTTCCCAGCCCAGAAAATGGGTTCTTATCTTGGCTGGATAAGATGCAGTTGCAATGTAACTTAGACTTTGAGATCAAGATAAAACCCTCAGAGCAGCGCTTTGGGGGAATGAGCATTTGAGCCTTTTTGCTTTCCATGTTTTTAAGCACATCTAAAAGGGTTTGGTCAGGACTAGTTAGGGAGAGAAAACACGGGCTTACAAGTCTGTTTGCTACATCCAGGTGAGATTTGTTTAAAGGCATGTAGTAATCCCCAGGGCTGCTCTCCAAGAGATAA
The DNA here is from genome assembly GCA_013397395.1 of Sinosuthora webbiana. Taxonomy (NCBI): domain Eukaryota; kingdom Metazoa; phylum Chordata; class Aves; order Passeriformes; family Sylviidae; genus Sinosuthora; species Sinosuthora webbiana. The sequence goes on along the minus strand of VXBN01013849.1, from coordinate 296,615 downwards.
TACCCACTTTATGCAAGCCTTGGCTCCGAGGTGCTCCGTTACAGGGCAGGGACGCTGGATAAATCCCTTTCACAGGCCAACTCCAGCAACAGGCTGCCAGGGGAGTGGAAAATTTCCCTGTGTGACACAGCAAGATTTTTTTTTTTCCCTTTGCTGCTAGAGGCTGTTGATGTTGTGCTGCAATAGTGCTGGGCAGGTTTGATGCAAGTTTCCAGGACAAAAAAAAATTTGCTCCCTTCACACTTGAGCGAGGCTTGCAGGGATCAGGGAGTCACAGAATGTGGAAGTGGGTCACAGTGGGCTGCCAGGACAGCCTGGGCAGGCCAAGGGGATGCTCATTCCTACAGAGGCCTCCTGATGGGGGGTTCAGGGCATGTTCAGCAGTTACACGTGTGCCTCTTGCCTCTGCTCACCTTCCAGCAAGGAGGCAGAGGTTGCTGTGCACACCAGCAGGATCAAACCTCGGTAGCTGCCTCCCAACATCAGCTGCACTTTGTGTGCACAGAGCACAGGAGATGGGCCCTGCCTGCCCTGCACAAAGGCAGCTGATCTGTGTCACAGTTTGTGACTCTGTGTGAGCAGAGGCTGAGGCAGAGGTTTGGGGAGAAGACACAGCACTGCCTGAGAAGCTGAGCCACTTCCCCACAGCTCTGTGTGGCAGGAACCTCCTGTGCCAACAACGAACCAAGCTCGGTTTTCTCCTGTTCACTGGAAGCCTTGCCCGGAGGCCTGCTCTGTTCCAGAGGTTTCTGCAGTTTTACAGGAACAGGGATGTGTTTGAACTTTGGTTACAGGTAAACTTCCCTGTAAACTCCTGCCTCGGGGTCATTTTGGCGTTTGCTGATGTCCCCTGTGTGGAGGAATCCCTGTGCTGGTGCCTGGCTCAGCTGTCTGTTTGTTCACTGAGGAGGTCATTGTTCTCTATTCAACACAAGCACTTGCTTGTTTTGCAGCACTATCTACAAAGCTGGAATTACCTTCCCCCAAGCTAGGGACAGGGGTTTTGTGCCTGCCTCCTCTCCTTCCAGCCTCAGGCACACAGGCCAGCTCTGTGGGGTACTTTAACCCCCGTGTGATCAGTTCAGGTCAGGCTGTCTTATAAAAGCAGAAGGGAAAAAAAAGGAAAAAAAAAAAAAAGAAGGAGCTAGGAAATGGTGGCATGAATCTCCCCCCTGACATAACTTCTCAAAGGGTTTAGTCAGCTGAAAAACTTCTGCAGTTACAGTTGCATTTCCCTCTGACAACCCTTACTTCTCCTTCTAACTGCCCACATCTTATCTCCAATTAGATAACCACATCTGGTTATTTTGTACTGATCGAACTGGGCAAGATGGACCTCTCCAGTGATCTGGAAAGGTATTTATGGACACCCCAAGAACGCTGATAAATGAGACAGCGACGCCGTTTGCAAAGCTCAGATAATGCAAACCCCACCTGCGGCTGAACTTTAGCTACAGAAACGAATCCTGAGCCCTCTGCCACACTGCACAGGGTGTCCTGCCACCTGCACGGGGACAGGCTGGCAGCTGTGGCCTCTCACCTGCAGGCATCAGGGCTGTAGAACTCCAGGGAGGTCGGGGACATGAAGGGTGGCCACATCTCTCCCGATGTCCCGTTGATCATGTTGCACTGGCTGCTCCGCCAGTAGTTCACCTGTGGGACAGGTGTAGAGAGGAGGGCTCAGAAGGACGAGCTTGCTGCAGTCAGCTTGCACCCCCCTGCATGGAATGCCCACCACCCCACACTCCTTCCACAGCAGGATCAAAGCTCTTTCCTGTCTTTAAGCACATTATTTTTCATTCTCTGTGATTCCGTGAGCCAAACATCCACCCAGTTAACAGACAAGCTCCACCTGCCCCCAGAAGTTGATTCTCTACATCCAGCTGAGTTTAGTTGGGAGCAGAATTCCACAAGGGAAGGGTGAAGCATCCTTTAACAAGAGAATTTAATACAGGCCACAGGAGAGGCTTCAGCCATCAGAGGCAACCAGCTCCGACAGCACAGCAAGGGAGGGCACTGAAACCCATGAGGAGGTGAATTTAATCCTGAAAAGCCTCTTGCCACATGGCTGCCTCCTGGCAGCCTGCTACAGCAGAAGCTGCAGCACTTTAAGTCCTGTAGAAACTTGTCTTCAAAGCTGACCCACACACAGGAGCACCCAGAGCTTTCAGCTCACCCTGCTCTCAACCTGGCATTCCCCACATTCAGTGCCAGACACTCTCACCTTCTTCAGCCCGTTCCACGAATCCACCATGTGAACCTGACTGATGTTCTTCATGCCTGTGTTCACCGTGAACAGCCCAGAGTTGGAGTTGTTGAACTGCAGAGAGAAGGAGTGGTTGGTTTAATCTGAGTTGGAGTTGTTGAACTGCAGAGAGAAGGAGTGGTTGGTTTAATCTCCTGCTCACAGCGAGGCTGCAGCCCGTTACTGACTCTGGGCGCCCCATCAGCTCTAGGGGTGCCCCACACCCCGTCAGCTCCTCAGCTTCTCCTTGGCTGAGTGTCTGAGCTGTCCCCGAGATCCCTTTACTTACATCCATGAATAATCCAAACTTCCCCTTGAAAGGGATGAGGCCAGGGACAATCATGTTTATGGCGTTTATGAGGGGGTCTTCGTAGCCCCACATGATCTCCCCCACCGTCCTGTTCATGAACGCCTCCTGCTTCAGCAGAGTCAGGGCTGTGCTCAGCAAACCCTTCAGAAAGTTGGGCAGTTTTTCCATCATCACAGCTGCTCCCTGAGAAAGAAAAACCCCTGGCATGAGAGCCCCATCTTTGCCGAAGAGGAAGCATTTTTGGTGATAACCAAAATCCCTCTGCTGCTCCCATCTAGAGCCCCAGAGGAATCCTCTGGACAGACTGAGGTTCTTCATCTATTCCCCAGTTGGGGAAGAAAGCAGTTGAGGCTTGATTTCCCCACAGGATGCTCAGATGGGATTGCAGACTCAAGACCAGCTGCTCTGCACACTCTGGTTTTGGAACAGCAGCAGCAGAACAGAACAATTAACACCAGAAAAGCAGAAAATTGCATTATATAAGCTTAACCACCTCACTGCTTGATCTGGCTTAAGCCCTACAAGAAAATTATTCACTAATTCAACGCTGGGTATCACCACCCTCCCCTCAAGCTCAGAAGGTGGAACCCATCCAGGCAAGGAGCAACTCACCAGCATCAAAATGTTTGGCACAACAATGTACTCATCCTCCGTGCCGTTGGACAAGTGTGGCTGGAAGAAAAGGTTCCTGTACTCCAGGTAGGAAACGGTGTCATTGTCATGGAATGTGATGTTTGTTTTATTCCTGTACTCCCTGCAAGGAGATGGGAGATCATGGGAACCACCCCCAGGCGGAGCCCCTGCAGCCTATGGAGCAAGAATGGGCTGCACAGGCCTGGGCTTGCTGCTGGGGGAGAGAAAACCCCCGGGGAGGCAGTGTGGGAACAGATAGAAACCTCCCAGCACAACCAGGCTTAGGGTCTGGCAGGGGCAGAGGGCAGCCCAGGGGCCAGGGATCCCTGACAGGCTGGCTTCTTGCAGACACAAAGTGTTCCTTCCCCAGCTCACTACCCAAGAAACCCAAAACAAAACCATAAATCTTCTCTGTTGTTTCACCCAGAGCCACTGGAAGGCCCAGCCACATCGGAGAGGTGCCCAGACACGCAGAGCCACAGCAGCCCACACACCAAAACAACCTGCAGACAGGAGGGGACCAGCCAAGTTCCACCAGCCAGCCCACACGGATTTGCTCCCAAGTTCCCTGATGGTTCCTGGGTTCAGGGCAGCCTGACCTTCCACACCTTCTGCTCCTTCAGGGCTAAAATCACACCTTCCTGCTCCTTCAGGGCTAAAATCACACCTTCCTGCCCCTCAGGGCTAAAATCACACCTTCCTGCCCCTCAGGGCTTCAGGCCATCCACGTCCTGCACACTGGCCAGGGCTGCTGGACTTCAGCCCACCCCACAGGGGCAGCCCCAGTGCTCTGCAGTGAGAGGTTGTCCCCCACATCACAAGCGTGTTGCTGCTCCTGGAGGAGCTGAAGCTCAGCTCTAACCAGCAAAAAACAAAGTCCTTCACTGTGGAGCCTCTGTTTTACAGCCCACATTAGGGAAGGGCACTAATCTTGCTCAGCAGGAACACAAGGACACTAATAAGCTTTGCCCCTTTGTTTATTCTTATTTACAGCGAGTGAAGCTTTTCCCCAAGCCCAGGGAGCGATGCAATGGCAACATACAGAAGGCACACGGGGGGAAACAAGGGCACACACTGCAGGTTTCTCCTCACACTGCCCCAGCAGCTTTAACCTGTAATCTTCCCACATGAGCTTGCTTAGGCTGCTGATTCAACCTGGCCACAGTACTGGAGGCACTAAGAGATTGAAGATCACTCCTTATGGGGAAGTTTACATGCTCGACTCATCATCCATCACTGCTTCCTCTTTCAGGTTCTGAGAAACACCTGGGCTTCAGCCACCCTCCTCAGCCAGGGGTAAGAGCCCAGCCCTGCTGAGTGTGGGTCTGACCCGGTGTCAGTGCTCCACGCTTGTCCCATGAGCAGAGCACTCAGGTTAGGCACGTTCTGGGTCTCACGTTAGATAAGAACTCAGGCTGACCCACGAAGTCTGATACTGAGGCAGCTCCAGCTCAAGAGCTGGGCTCTTAAATGCACAAAGAAGATAAAAGAAGAGCACTCTGAAGACGGGGTCACCCAGCACCACCCCTCACAGCCATGTCTGGACCCTATCAGCCCAGGTCTGCCTGCCCAAAAGGCAGAAAAAGACTGAGCTCCACCACTCCAATCTCACTGTCTCAGTGGCCAGAGGTCCTACGTGTGTCTTGAGCAAGACCAGAGCAATCAGAGCACAATTTGGGTCACTGCAAAACCCAGCGCCCCTGGGCTCTCCCCAGGCCTGCTGATCCCACGTGCTGCTGCCAGAGGAGCCAGGAGCAGCCTGGCAGGCAGCACAGGGGCCAGGTCAGGCCAGGCTGGCCCACAGGGGGAACCTGACCTGTACACGTAGGGTCCACGCTGGCCCAGCACCGGCTTGGCTCCCTGCAGGACCTCCTTGGGGTTCAGCACCTCGAAGAAATGCACTGACAGGTAGAAAGGAACGGGGATGTCTTTCCACATCTGGAAGGAGATGCTGCTGGGGTTGATCCTGACGTTCTGTAAGGAAAAAAAAAATAATAAAATAAGGGGGCACAATGTTTTGGGCTCGGTGGCTGCAGATGAACACGTCCACCCTCAGCTCAAGGAAGGTGGCAGCTACAACAGGAGCTCTCCAGAGGATCCAGGTGTGTCTGGCAGACTGAAACCCAGCTAGATCTACAGGGAGAACTCCTGTGTGTGCAGAGGCATCAGGTTCATGCCACAGGATAGATAATGCTGGTTTATTCATTCAGGCTTAGCTCTTCTAATCCTACCCAGAGGGTTTCTGAGTGTTTTGAAGTGCTGGAGACTTGGGCTCTGAATTATTCACTGCCCTGTTTTACTTGTCTCGCAGAAACAGCCCCATCTCAAAGGCCTCTGCTCATGGCTTCGGCAGCTCCACACAGCTAAAAGAGAAGTGGCACAGCAGTCCTCACAACTAGATTCCCAAAAAGAAAAGGGAGAACTGGGATGGCAAGCCAGCCGTGTCCCAACAGCCCAGCACGGGACACCTCTGCCTCCTCCGAGCTGCCAGCCTGCCTTGACTCACAGCTGATCATGAGGCAGGTCAAAGGCAAGGCACAATCGTTCCCATATCACTGTCCTGGGAAATGCCTGCAGGAGCTCACAGACAGCTTAAGCCCTCCTCAGCTCAGGGCCTGGCACGGGGCACATCTGCCTCCACTCCCTCCCTGCCCCCGGGGCACTGCAGTAGGGGAAAGAGCTTGTTCCTTCTTGAGCATTGACTCTGGGTGTGTTCCACCATAATAATTTCATCGGCAACTACAAATCCCTGGGCCCTGCTGAGGTGATCCAGGCAGTTTATGGAAGTGGGGTTGATCCACCAGCAGGAGGAGAGACGTGGGCTTCGTGCTGGAGCAGCTCAGCAGCTCCTGCTCTGGAGCAGCTCCATCTCACTGGGCACTTATTTGCTGACACGGGGAAGGTGAAGGTGCCAGAGGTTTCCCCACAACACCTCATCTTTCTTGAGGCATTTCAGGCCCCTGCAAGCCCCTCGTCCAAGCCCTACCCCTGGAAAGGCATCTCCACAACTCTGTGTAACCCCATCCAACCTGGCAAACCCCTCCCACCACCACTTCCATGCCCACACGCTGCTCTAATTTTGCCAGCCTCTAGGATTTCATGCCAGAGAAGCACTAGTAGGACAAACATTTATTTAGTCTGCTTTACAACCCTAATTCCCAAGTGTCAAACCGATTGGCCAAGAACAGCTAGTTTCTTTTAACTGCTTGGTCTGTCTTGCACTCCCCTTGACCACCTGTTGAACACGCATTTATTTTTATAAGTACCCAGTCAGATGGGGCTACATCCCAGCTCCCTGCTGCCTTTCCCAGCTCCCTCCCACCCGGGCACAGCAGCTCAAGGCCCTCCACAGGTGCTGCTCAGATCCCCTAAAACGGGGTAGCCTTAAAATTAAACCTACTTTTAGGTCAAAACAAACACGGTCACCTGTCTGAAACAAAAACAAGAGTGTTAGTCAACCAGACAGGTTGCAAAGGGTCGTGGAGGTGTTTGACCCCTCCTGACCAGGCTGATCTTTGTTCCCCAGGAACTGGTTACTCCAGATGGGGCCGGAAGAGCAGCAGCTCCACCGCAGCATCCCAAATCCTGCCTCTCCAGGAGGGAGGCACACCCCGCTCAGCCAAACTGAGAGCTGAGGTTTCCCCTGCAGACCGGGAGGAGCAGTTGAGCCGGGTGTCAGCCAGACCTCACCCTCCACGTCCTCTCAGCACCCTCCTCCTCACCCCGCTCCATCGGCAAGGAAAGGAGGGCTCCTGCCACCCAGGGCAGCATCAGAGGCCGCAGGTGGAGCAGCCACGGGTGGCAGAGGGCTGAGCTGATGCAGCCTCCCTGTGTGCAAGCTCGTACCTCAGGCACCAAGGTCTGCGGCATTCCAGAAAAGGAATATCCCCGGGTTCTGCAGGGCCAACCCCACTGTGCAGGTGGGGCAGGAGACAGGCTCCAAGATCCCTGCTTCCCCTGTACATTTCACCCAAAGATATCTCTGAAACAGCCACCTCTCTGTAACTGAGTGCTTTTCCACCAGGATACACCAAACTGACAGAGCTTGGGATGCCAGGATGGGCAAAGCAGCCTTTACCAGCCCCTCTCACCCACACTACTCTGAGGAGCAACCCAGGAGTTTCAGTAAGGGCCTGAATGTTTGTCCTCACCCACCATCACTCAGTTATTAGGATTAACATGAAATGGACAAAATATAAGCTCAGGGCAATTTTGCGTCATGTTGAAGATGTGGAGACCAAGGGCTGGAGGAGAAACAAGGGTTGATCTTTTCCTCATCTTCTGCTCTCATTGCAAATTACTAGGACTTATCTAATTAGGTTGAAAGAATCAGGATTGGCTAAAAAGAGGGCAGAAAGGGTTTTTTTTTTTTGCACCAAAAAATGTCATTTCTGTTCCGCAGGGGCCGCTCAGCCTTTTATTTGCAGGTACCTGTTCCTGATGTTCCTAAACCTGAACAAAGCTTTTCTGCTGTTTAATCCACAGGACTGTGTGGCTCTGCCCAGCCAGCAGCACTTCCAAGGGGTATGTTTAAGTAGGTCATTTTCGGCAGAGACTTTGCGCCACACTCACTGCCAGCCATTGGCTCTGGGGTGTTTGTTCACCTCTTTCATCAGAAGCAAATTTTCAGGGGCTGATCTGGGTAGGTGGAGGCTTGGAGAAAGGCCAAGGCAGGGAGCACATCTGCCCTGAACAGGGACAAAAAGGTTTGGCTAAATGTGGGGATGAGCTCTACGTTACAGTAGGATAACCGGTGTCCCAGGAGCAGGGACAGGAGTGCTGGTTCATAAAACTGTGCAGCAGCTACTGAACAGACCAACAGCTCCATCCACAGCCCCACATTTTGGGGACAAACCCTCTTCAGCCTCACAACCTCTCCTGTGGATAAAACAGGTCTTGAGAGAAGCAACTCTTCAGGCTTTCAGCCTAGGAGAGAGGACAACTTGGAGGCTGCTCCTGCACATCACCCTGTCTCCAGTTGGGAAAGCATCTCACCGGGGCATGTGTGAGCCCGGCAGTCTGCTCAGCTATTTATGAAAGGAATAACTGGTGCTGCAGGTACAGGCAGGAGGGAAGGGAGGGTGCTCAGGGTGATGCTCCGCCAAGCGCGGCATCCCCAGCCAACTCCAGGGATGCAAAGAGCCCTCGTTAACCAGCGGTGCTCAGTTAACCTGCTCACTCCGGGCAAATCTGCCGCCACCAAGGGCGGAACACCCCGAGCCCGCGTTTGCCCAGAGTGAGAAGAGCCTGAGGCTGCTCCGAGGAAAGGGTGCGACACGGCCACCACCGCCTCCTCCAGCGCGGGGCTCCCGGGACCGCACCGCACAAGGCAAAACACGCACCGGCACCAGCCCCGCAGCGCGCCGGCTCCAGCCCCCGACCCCGCATCCCGCACGGAGCCCCGCATCCCGCACACGGGCTGCGCCGGCCCCGCATCCCGCACCGCACACGGGATGTACCGAGCCCCGCATGCCCTCACCGAGCCCCGCATCCCCGCACCGAGCGCCGCATCCCCGCACACGGGCTGCACCGACCGCGCATCCCGCACCGAGTCCGNCGCACACGGGCTGCACCGACCGCGCATCCCGCACCGAGTCCGCATCTCCGCACCGAGCCCCGCATCCCGCACCGAGCCCCCGGCGCGCCGCCCGCGCACGCCGCTGACCTTGATGACCTGCTGGCGGATGATGACGGGCCCCAGCAGCAGCAGGCAGCCCCCCAGGAGCGCGCAGGCCACCCCGGCCAGCCCCAGCCCCACGGACAGCCTGCGGCGGGCCACGGCCCTGGCGGGGCGGGGGCGAAANNCCGACCCGGCAGCGACCCGGCGCCGGGAGCGGGTCCGGCCGCCGCGGCCGCTTTATGGCCCCGCGGCCCGGCCCGGCCCGGCCCGGCCGGAGGGGCGGGGCCTTGTAAGGAGGGGGCGGGGTTTGAGGCGGAAGGCCACGCCCTCCGGTCACGCCCTCCCGCGAGGGGAAAGGGAAGCGGAGCGTGGGGTCAGTGTGAACACGTGTGTGCGGGCGGGAAAACGGGCAAACTGGGGAAATACAGAGAGAAAGGCGGTATGTGAATAGATGAAATATCGCTCAGTCGCACGGGGTGTAGAATAGAATGGGTTTGCGTTGGAGGGCACCTTAAAGATCATCTCGTCCCGCCCCCTTCCATAGGCAGGGAAACCTTCCGCTATCCCGGGTTGCTCCAAGCCCCAGCGCCCAACCTGGCCTTGGACACTTCCAGGGATCCAGGGGCAGCAGCAGCTTCTCTGGGAACTTGTTCCTATTCCTCACCATCCTCACAGTAATTTTTTTTTTTCCCCAAATCTAACCTAAACCTATTTTTTTCAGTTTGAAGCCATTCCTCCTTCTTCTGTCATTACATGCTAGACAAAAAAATACATAAACGTGTTTGTATTCATGTGTATATTTGTATATGTCTTCCCTGAGGAGTAAACATCCATCACCCATTAACCTGCCTCTGTTTTCTCATTTAATTCAACTCTGCTTTTCTAAGGAACTGGGTCTTTAGTCTGTCTTGTGCATCTGAAAGTGGCCCTGAATAAAAACCTTGTTGAGACTCATCCCCAGAAACATCTAGAAGGCAGCAGAAAATAAAAGAGTCCAGTTTGTGACAGCCTGTTTTAAATCAACCACGTGCAACATCCCATTGTCCCAGCTGAGCCAACACATCTGGAAATTGGAATGCTTCCACCTGCCACACACTGTCCTGCACGAAGAGAGGCATCTGCATTTGTATCTTTACACTTAATTGTGACTTTTATTTTTCCCTTTCTAAACCTTTTACCCTGATAGTTGCCTGTGTTCAATTACCAGTTAACTCTGTTTAATTATCAATTAACCAAGGTCTCTGTTCAATCCTGGCTGGTTTCTGCTGCGGGGTGGGCCCCCTCTCTCAGCAGCAACGCTTTCAGAACAGCACAAAGCAAAAGCTGTGTTTTACTTTTTAAAACTTTTTTTTTTAACCAAGAAATGCTGCGAAAGGAATTTTTCTTCAAATCCCAGTAAACCCCAGGAAAATCCAGGAGGTTCCCTGAGGCGCTGCGGAACAAAGCCATGAGAAGATCTCTGGGAACAGCATGTTCTGCCATGGGTAGAACAAAGCTGTCCTGACAACCTCAAAGTTTCTGACACGCTTTGCTGTTCTCATCAAATTTTGCAGTTCTGTGGTTGATCCCACCCCGGCTGTGGCGTCTGCTCACGGGTGCTGCCACTGTGAGCCCTGAGGTTCCTCAAACCCAGCAAAGGGACCTGCAGAGGTCACATGGAATGTCCTGGGCTGGGAGGGACCCGCTAGGATCGAGTGAAAAACCTGCACAGAACAGCTCCAAAATCCCAGCGTGTGCCTGAGAGCGCTGTCCAAACTCATCCTGAACTGTGGCAGGCTTGGTGCTGTGACCACTTCCCACCCTGTGTGGGAAGAACTTTTCCCTAACACCCATCCCAACCCTCCTGACACAACGTTCGTGCCATTCCCTTCGTGGTCAGCAGAGGCTGAGGCCACAGCCCAGGTTTCTCCTGCAGGCTTCCTGCTATGCCTGGCTGCAGCCTGCTCCAGGGCATTTATAGATCTGTCCAGCATCGTGGTTTTTAAATATGCCATTGTAAAGATTTTTTAATGAGATAGTGAAAATAAAAGGATTTCTTAGAACACAGCTCTGCAGTGATTTGTGGAGGCTTGGGACATTCCCTGATGGGAGTCAGGCTGCCTTTAAATCAGAACCACTTGCAGTTATTCTCCCTGCATTTGTGACACCGTCCTCTGGGCTGAGCAGGGACACCTGAGATGCTCAGTTTGCGAATTCTGACATCCCAAGAGGACAGAAAGCCCACACAGTGGCAAACTGTTCATTGCACTTGTTGGGGTTCAGCTCAGGGAGCCAGGGCAGCGTGGGCAGAGCCTGGGGCACTGCAGTGGGAGAGGCCAGGATGTCCAGGCTGGCACAGCACCAGCGCCCACCCACGCAGGATTTAGCTCCTTAGCATTCAAATGCTTCCCCCAGCACAGATCCTGGTGCTCCAGACTTGCTCCTTACAGGCCACAGTACTAAAGGGAACTGGTGTTACTGGAGTCACCCCCTGCTATCCCACCCAGGCAGTGCAAGATCCCCTCTGGTCCCCCTGAAGCCAGTCACCAGGTGGGACCATCACTGAGCTCCCACCGTATCCCCTTCCACAGGGGAGTCCATCTCAGCACTCCTGGAAAGGGAACTTCTGTTTTACTCTCCCTTTTCCCTCCCCACACCCCCATGGCTAACTCATCAGCCCCTCCTGCAACCTCCACCACCAATACTTCAGAGGGAACTTCCCTTTTGCCAGAGCTTTTACAGCATACACGAACTGCTCTGTGACAGCTCAGCTCAGCAGCGTTTCCACTTGGGGCACAGCTGGAATGAGGCACATTCAGATTTCCAGCAAGTACATCTGAAATTGCTGCTTGCCTAATGCCAATAAGCTTGACAAAAAAACAAATCCACCCCGTAACTGATGAGATCTACACTTCCCACCCCACTTTTCCAGCCCAAGGGCTGCAGGACCAGCAGTGACATCCTGTTACCCCAGCCTGTGACAGAGTGGCAGGATCACCCTTCCGCTGTTTCTCCACTAATCCCCAAATAAGGGCAGTTGCTGGGCAACCAGGAGCTGTTTCAAAGCCTTCCGACCCGGGAGCATCTACAGCTTTCCCTGCTTACACAACGCCCACAGCTGCACAACATCTGCAGGCGGGCACTGAGCTGCAGCCAGGTATCAGAACACTTATACAACCCCGGGGAAACCACGGCTGAGGGATTAGCTACAATCACCAGGCATGTGGAAGCCTTGCATAAGGCAGTTTTGCAACTCCTTTGTCTGTGGAAACTACATAATTATTGTTTATTCGAGAGCCCTGGAGTCTGGCAATGTCACGAACGGCCGTGCATGTAACTTGGGACACACAACGCTTTTTATGGATGCAACAGCTTTATTGGAATGAACAAGTGCAGGGAACCTTTTATTTGGAAGCAACAACCTGCTGGTTCAGTTACCACCCCGCAGGCGCAAGACAAGGTGCAGAGTTGACTCCTTCTGGATGTTGTAGTCAGAGAGGGTACGGCCGTCTTCCAGCTGCTTGCCAGCAAAGATCAGCCTCTGCTGGTCGGGAGGGATGCCCTCCTTGTCCTGGATCTTGGCCTTGACATTCTCTATGGTGTCACTGGGCTCCACTTCCAGAGTGATAGTCTTGCCAGTCAGGGTCTTGACAAAGATCTGCATCCCACCTCTGAGGCGCAGCACCAAGTGCAGGGTGGATTCTTTCTGGATGTTGTAGTCAGACAGGGTACGGCCGTCTTCCAGCTGCTTGCCAGCAAAGATCAGCCTCTGCTGGTCAGGAGGGATGCCTTCCTTGTCCTGGATCTTGGCCTTGACGTTTTCAATGGTGTCACTAGGCTCGACCTCGAGGGTGATGGTCTTGCCTGTGAGGGTCTTGACAAAGATCTGCATTCCACCTCTGAGGCGCAGCACCAAGTGCAGGGTGGATTCCTTCTGGATGTTGTAGTCAGAGAGGGTACGGCCATCCTCCAGCTGCTTGCCAGCAAAGATCAGCCTCTGCTGGTCAGGAGGGATGCCTTCCTTGTCCTGGATCTTGGCCTTGACATTCTCAATGGTGTCGCTGGGCTCGACCTCAAGGGTGATGGTCTTGCCCGTCAGGGTCTTGACGAAGATCTGCATTTTTCCCTGGAAGAGGGAAAACCACCGTGCTTTAGTGACTGTTCCGCTTTCCCCGCACCCAGGGCTGTGACCGGCCGTGACGTCACGACGCTGGCCCCGCCCATAACCACGGAAGGGCGGGGCCCCCACGCGCTTCCCCTTCCCGCCCGAGGCGCGCGCCCACCACCATCTTGAAGCGCCGCTGCGCCTGCGCCGCCGCCATTTTGCCGGTGGCCGCTGGCCCCGGCCCTTCCCCGCCACCGCCTCGCGGTGCTGCCGTTAAAGGGGAAGGCAACGTCCCAGCCCTGCCCCCGCCATCACTGTCTGCCATCGCCCCCGGCCGCAGCTCCTCAGTGCACACACCCCTCCCTCCCGTCCAGACGCCCTGCCCGTGTCTAGGCCCGCTCCCCGCCGAGCTCTCACCGCGGCGCTGCTCGGCCGAGCCCACACCACAAACCTCACCCAGCGCCAACTGCGCCACGCATCCCCCCCGCTCGGTGCTTATATGGCCCCGCCGGCGCTCCGCCCCCGCGCTCGGATCACTCCGCTGCGCACTATTTTCCCTGCGCCGCGCGCCTCCGCTCTCCTGCGCGGGTGAGAGGGGAGGGCGGCCGGGCGGCGCGGAGGGATCGGCGCCTCGCGGGGCTGCGCTGAGACCGCCGCGCGCGGGACGGCGAGCGGCGCGTCCGGAGCGCCGCAAAACCCGGCCCGGAGCCGCCGGAACCGGGCTGTGGGTGGGCTATCACAGTGACCCCAACCTGGAGATGCAGCCGCATGTAAAAGCTTCTCTCGGAGCTTTTCATTATGTTCAGGGGTTTAAACCTTGTAGTTGTCCTCCTGCTTGAAAAACATCTTGGCTTCCATCCCTGGGGCAGGGCCAGGGTCGGCTCTGCCCGCGGCCCCACACATCGTGAGGGGGTTCCTGTGGGAAGGAGTTCGTTGCTTTATCCCGAGGCGTCCCTCGAGTGTTATTTCCATGTGAGGCCTCCGCACGTGGTGGACCAGGTTCTCTGTGTCACCCACCCGGGCACAACCCCGCTGGGGTGGGCTCGAGAACAGGTTTATCCCAGAGCCTCAGTGCCATCGTGCCTGTGGGACAAGGGACAGGCCAGAGAAGGTGTCTGGATGCTGTGGTGATGCTGGGGCCGAGGTTGGAGCAGCCTGGAAGGGCAGGGACCACCCCAGGAAAGAGGGGATCCCTCATTTGGCAGCACCCAAGGAAAACGGAAGGGACACTGATAACACCCAGGGCTGAGAGCTCTTCCCAAGCCAGCCGAGGGGCTGAGCAGGACAGTGGAAGGGAGTGGGCAGTGCCAGGGAGCGCAGTCAGCTGTGGTGTCCTGGCTTCTCTCCTTCCCCTTTGGCTCTGGGAACGTGGAGCAGAGCTGCTGAGGCTGCACTGCCGGGCAGTGTCAGGCTGGGATGAGTTGCTACTGTCCCCCTGCATTTCGGGGTTTGGCGCTTTGTCCTTCTTTTTGGGCCTCCCGTGTCCCTTGGTGCACAGATGGGACACCCAGTGGGACACAAAAAAGCCGTGTGTGTTCGCACAGGCCTGAGGAGAACCAAATAGAAAAATAAAAACCAATTTAAGGCGCTGAGAAATGCCACTATGGGCCCATTTCGGCCGCGCGGTCGGTTTGCTGCTGCTGCTTAACGGGAGACGCGGTGACTTCAACCGGATAAAATACCACCAAAACACGGGAAGAAAAGAGCAGTACACCCAACGTGGAGATGCCGGGGATTGAACCCGGGACCTCATACATGCAAAGCATGCGCTCTACCGCTGAGCTACATCCCCCTGCCCGCATTCCCCATCCTGCCCACCGGCCAGGTTCGCGCGGGGCCGGCCCGGGTGTGGACAACGGCGGCCGGGGTCGCACCGAGCCCCGCCAGGCCCGGGTGCGCTGCGGGCGCTGCTATGTATAGAGCCTGGTGCGATCCTCACGCAGCCCTCAGAAAGACGGGAACGCGCTGGCTCGCGCACAGAAAACTGAATGGTTTTGCTCCGTCGGAAATCAGAGAAATCCGTGCGGAAAAAAAAAAAAAAAGGAAGAAAAAACATAGTCAACCTCCCCGTCGGGGAATCGAACCCCGGTCTCCCGCGTGACAGGCGGGGATACTCACCACTATACTAACGAGGACGGTTTGAGAGCAGCTCCCCGCGGGCCAGGTCATGCCCGAGCGGCGGGCGCATGACCCGCTCCATCGCCACCGCTCTGCGGGCAGCGGTTCCTGACACAAAAGTCCCACGCGCGGGAGCGCCTGTGTTGGCACCGGCTCAGCCGCCCGACGCCGGGACGGCAGCCCCCACTCGGCGGCAAAAGGAACCGTCTTGACGGTAAACGAAAAAAGAAAAGAGAGAGAAAGAAGAAGAAGAGAAAAACCTTCTGCCGAAACCCGGGATCGAACCAGGGACCTTTAGATCTTCAGTCTAACGCTCTCCCAACTGAGCTATTTCGGCGGGCGAGAGCGCCCTCACTGGCCGTGCATACGACCCCGCCCCGCGCCCCCCTGCCCGGCCGGTGCCCGCCGTCCCGCGCGGGTTCCGTTCTGGGGCGTCCCGGGATTCCCACCTTCCCGCAGCCATTCCCACTCCCAGGATCCCAGGGAACCCGCAGGTACCAGCAGCGGCGGGAGGCTCCGCACGTTCCCCTGCCCCGGCACAAAACGCGACTCTGCCGGCTTTGTCCCGCCCCTCCAGCGGGGGGTTCCGCGGCAGCGTCGCAGACAAACCCTGCGCGGGGCCGCCCACAAAAAATGGCACCCGGGGACAAAACATATAGCGCCTCCCCGTCGGGGAATCGAACCCCGGTCTCCCGCGTGACAGGCGGGGATACTCACCACTATACTAACGAGGACGGACACATTTGATGGTGTACTGCTTTGCTCTATATCGGTGCGGTCCCGCTGAGGTGGAGCTGCCGCCGCCGGGGCCAGCGCGGGGCGCAGGGGACGCGAGGTGACCGCACTGTCATCCCAATGTTATCGCCAGGTCCGGCGTGCAGCTCTTGCTATGCTTTTAAAGGCTTGCACAAGACCGGCTTCCAGAAGGGGATGTAGCTCAGTGGTAGAGCGCATGCTTTGCATGTATGAGGCCCCGGGTTCAATCCCCGGCATCTCCACTTTTTGCCCTCGCCCTACCAAGCCGGTGCTTTTTGCTTTTTCTTCCTGCGTTTTCGAGAGGAGCCAGAAATTCCCAGTACATTCGACGAGTGCCTGCTTTTTTTTATTCCCCCCCCTCAGCAGAGTTTGCAAACGTGCTGCAATTCCTGCTAAAGAAAGGAATCCTGCCAAGATCCCCCAGCACCCTCCTGCCTGGGGACATCCCAAACCCAGCGGTGCTGCAGTGTCTGACTGACAACACACAAGTGCTGCTTTCCTTATGGCTCCAAATCTAAAGG
>VXBN01013849.1:260923-279656 GCA_013397395.1 Sinosuthora webbiana | reverse complement strand
CCTCCCCGTCGGGGAATCGAACCCCGGTCTCCCGCGTGACAGGCGGGGATACTCACCACTATACTAACGAGGACGGTTTGAGAGCAGCTCCCCGCGGGCCAGGTCATGCCCGAGCGGCGGGCGCATGACCCGCTCCATCGCCACCGCTCTGCGGGCAGCGGTTCCTGACACAAAAGTCCCACGCGCGGGAGCGCCTGTGTTGGCACCGGCTCAGCCGCCCGACGCCGGGACGGCAGCCCCCACTCGGCGGCAAAAGGAACCGTCTTGACGGTAAACGAAAAAAGAAAAGAGAGAGAAAGAAGAAGAAGAGAAAAACCTTCTGCCGAAACCCGGGATCGAACCAGGGACCTTTAGATCTTCAGTCTAACGCTCTCCCAACTGAGCTATTTCGGCGGGCGAGAGCGCCCTCACTGGCCGTGCATACGACCCCGCCCCGCGCCCCCCTGCCCGGCCGGTGCCCGCCGTCCCGCGCGGGTTCCGTTCTGGGGCGTCCCGGGATTCCCACCTTCCCGCAGCCATTCCCACTCCCAGGATCCCAGGGAACCCGCAGGTACCAGCAGCGGCGGGAGGCTCCGCACGTTCCCCTGCCCCGGCACAAAACGCGACTCTGCCGGCTTTGTCCCGCCCCTCCAGCGGGGGGTTCCGCGGCAGCGTCGCAGACAAACCCTGCGCGGGGCCGCCCACAAAAAATGGCACCCGGGGACAAAACATATAGCGCCTCCCCGTCGGGGAATCGAACCCCGGTCTCCCGCGTGACAGGCGGGGATACTCACCACTATACTAACGAGGACGGACACATTTGATGGTGTACTGCTTTGCTCTATATCGGTGCGGTCCCGCTGAGGTGGAGCTGCCGCCGCCGGGGCCAGCGCGGGGCGGAGGGGACGCGGGGTGACCGCACTGTCATCCCGATGTCACCGCCAGGCCCAGCGTTCAGCACTTGGTATGTATTTAAAGACTTGCACAAGACGGCTACACAGAAGGGGATGTAGCTCAGTGGTAGAGCGCATGCTTTGCATGTATGAGGCCCCGGGTTCAATCCCCGGCATCTCCACTTTTTGCCCTCGCCCTACCAAGCCGGTGCTTTTTGCTTTTTCTTCCTGCGTTTTCGAGAGGAGCCAGAAATTCCCAGTACATTCGACGAGTGCCTGCTTTTTTTTATTCCCCCCCCTCAGCAGAGTTTGCAAACGTGCTGCAATTCCTGCTAAAGAAAGGAATCCTGCCAAGATCCCCCAGCACCCTCCTGCCCGGGGACATCCCAAACCCAGCGGTGCTGCAGGGTCTGACTGACNGTTTCCTTCAGAACACGGGGACAGGAGGGTCCCTGTGCAGATTTCATCCTGCAGCAGTGTCACAGTAACAGCCCATCAGCACAANCAACACACAAGTGCTGCTTTCCTTATGGCTCCAAATCTAAAGGTGCTGTTCCTACACTTTAGATATTTTTAATGTTTTTAATGTGGGAATTATGGACACACATGCAGCCACTTGGGCTGCACCAGTTTCCTTCAGAACACGGGGACAGCAGGGTCCCTGTGCAGACTTTATCCTCCAGCAGTGCCACAGCAGCAGCCCACTAGGACAGTGTGAGCACTGGGTTTACCAGCTCAAGCCTTTTCCCTTCACTAATTAAACCATTCCCATCTCAAGCCACGAGTTTCCTCATTTTTGTGCATCCTGTCCTGAGCTGCTGCCCAGGTTCTGTCTGCATCTGGATGTGCTGACACCCGTGAGGACGTGCCTGCACAGCTCTGACATCCTGCTCACTGCAGCATCCCACACAGCAAACAATTCTCCCATCCACACCAAGAACTTTACATATTTATTACAGTTCATATGACTAATATAGTCCAAAGAGGAACTTAAGGTAAAAAAAATAAAAATCCGTAAAATACAATGGATAAAATTACCCATTATCAATAATATGATGAAATATTAATCCATATCCATCTCATTATCATTAATATTATGAAATACCAGCCAAACAGCTGGCAGGACTTGTGGGAAAACAGAACAACACCCGGTTTGCTGACAAAAAGGTATTGTTACAGCTGGTGAGTCCAGCTGCTGCAGGCTTCCAAGGAAACCCTCGGAAAGCTCTCAAAACATCCTGGAGAAAAGGAATCCGTCCACACCAACAGTCACAGGGCTACTGGTGGCCACTTCAGGGCCACCTCCTGGTGCATGGCCTCGGGCACCCACTGGCAATAGGCTGCGAGCAGATCTGCAGGGGAACAGGAGCAGAGTTTACAGTTACAGAGTTTGCCTGGAAAAATCATCTCCTGTGGGATCTCCCCACGGGGAGCCAGCACCAGCAGCCCAGTGCAGGGATGGAGCTGGAGCCAGGATGATTCCACACACAGGGATTTCTGTGAGCCACCACTGCAGCATTTGGCTGCTGCCTCTGTGAAGGAATTCTTAACATCTGGCACCCAGTATTGAAGAAAATCCATTTTACCAGGGAAAAAAAAATCAATATATTCACAGACAGTACCACCACAGTCTAATACGTTTTAACTGTGCTTACAACTACAAAAAAAAAAATCTTAGAATAGAAATAAATGTTGTTTTCTGAAGTGCTTCCTGTCATTTTTCACAAGAAACAAACATGAGGCCATTACTGCTTCTGGTAAGAAAATAGGAAATATCTGAAACTTAATAAATTAAATAGTCCATTTTTGAAATTATAATTGAATAGTGCTCGAGGCACTGCACTGATATGACTGATAATGAGGCAAGCAGAACACTTACATTTCGGATTTTTCCTCCACGCAGCCAGCAAAGCATCACGATTATCACAATTCTCTTTAACCAGAGCCTGCAGGAGAGCTTCTGTCCTGGGCTGAAGCCTGAACCAATGAAATGGTGCAACAAAACAACGTCCATCAGCACAGTTTAGCAGAGCTAGAGCATCCAGCTCGCCAGCAGTGGCCAGCAGAGCCCAGCAGGCTGCGTGCCCTGCGCTGCCCCCACCACCACCAACTCTCCTGGGACACTTTTGTTGGTGAGAAAACTCATTTTCTCCACCCTGCAGCTACAGCCAAGATCACAGTCTCCAACACCCTTCTCAGCATTGAATTTTTTAAATTTAGAAGGGAGGTGAAAAGTGTGTGGTGGAGACAACGACCTGAAGTTTGTTTTTAACAACTTACTTGGACCACGTCTTCAGCATTATGAGGGGGCTGGACAGGAGGCACCGGCTGTATGAGCTCAGCTCCTTAATGACCTGCAAGATTTGGTACAGCAATTATCTAATGAGTAAGGTAAATTAATTAAATTAACCATCGATGAGCTTGTGCTATGACAAATTTCCATGTCATATTCTCCATCATCATCCTCCTCTCCATGTGTCCCTAAATCTTGTCCTGACTTGTTGGACAATTCTTCTTTCTCAGGGTGGACAAAGACATGGGATATTGGCTTTCTTTACTTTGCAAAAACAGGACTTAAATTTGGGGGTGTCTTTCACTGAAATACTGGGGTTTTTTTCATGGTTTTTTTGTGTTTTAAAGATACCTTCCCCACCTCATCAACCACAACAAACTCCTCCATCCACCAGCAAGCGATGAGGAACGGGAAGACACAAACAAATGAAGCCATAAAGCTCATCTCATCCAAAAACTGGGCTGAAAACTTACTGATAACATCAGGGAAATGATGCAGCTGGAGCACACTCACCTTTCCTTCCAGCAGGAACCTGGCAAAGTGTTTGTAGCGCTCGATTCCCGGAGGGTAATCAACTTCCACAGCAGGGAGCTGCCAGCCCACACGGTCTGGAAACAAAGAGCACCCAAGGTCTCCTCCCTGCTCCCCGAGGAGGGCACATTTCCAGGGAGAAGGTGCCAAGAGAAGTGGGGAGGGCACTGCCAGCCCCAGCCAGCCCTCACCATGGGCTCCACAAAGTGCCCATTTCCATGGGAAATGCCAATATTTAAATGCTACAAACCCCCTGGAGGTGCTCAAACCACTGCTGAGCTTTTTGGAGAGCCCAAGCAGAGCTTGACCCTGTTAAAGCAGCATCCCAGGAGCTCCAGAGCAGACAGAAGCCCCGAGTGACACTTACAGAAGACACTGGGTCTGTGACAGCGGACTCGGCCCGTGCCAGGGCAGTAGGAGGGAGGAGGGTTTTCCAGAGGCTTCCCAAAGTGGCAGTAGGGTGGCAGCAGGGCAGGGATCCACTCAGGTTCCACTGCAGACACACCTGAGGAGGGAAAACACAACTGAATGCAGGTTTGCAGCCCCACGGGTACAGGGCACGGTCAGGATCTCGTCTCCACAGATTTGTCCCTCATTTTTCAAGTCAAACTTTTTATGGGGTAAAAAATCTGTCCAGAGATCAGCTGTGCTTGGCAGGGCTGGGGTAAAGCAGAAGCTGAGCCTTGCTTCAGCCAATTCTGCCGAGATAAAGTTAAAAAAAAGGCCAATTTACCTCCTGGTCCAGAGCTAGGAAGTGTTAAAAATCCAAATCCCAGGAGTCACAAGCACTCAGCCAGCACAGGGGGGAAACTCTCTGCCAAGGCACTTCTGAGCTCCTCACCAGGGCTGCAGCACAAGCTGGCCCACAGCACTGACCTTTCATGTACAGCTTTGTAGTCTCAACGATTTCTTGATACACCACAAACTCTGGGAGCTCTCTGAAGAGGACTGAGCTGGGGTGGATGAACACTGGGTCCTCCAGGAGCGCAGTCTGCCAGGAGGCACAAAGATTGAGGCAGAGTTAAGAGCAGTTACTGACAACTCAATTTCTTCACTGCATCTCATTTCAGTCTCTCTCAGATGTGCATTTGTAAGCTTTAAGTGATGGAGGTTTTTAATAACCCCATCATCTTCTGCTTCACCTTCTCTGGAGACACCGAGCACTTTACAGGATGAACTAAGGGTACTTCTTAGCTCTTTTATAACGTTTCCTACGTGAGCAGAGGGAAATGGCAACACTGCAAACTTAAATTCCACAGAGAGGAGCTGCAGGAAGCCAGCACAGGCATCCTCAGTGCTGCACCCAACCCTGGGCTTTGCACAGGAGCACCTTTCTGCCCCGCAGGGGAGGAGGAACTGAGCCCAGCCAAGCTGTTCACCTTGTAGGCATTTTTCCACTTGTCATCCAGCAGCTCCTCTGGCTGAACCCTTCGGGCAAGGTGATCCCCCAGCCCTCCCAGCACGATCTGCCTCAGGTAGGTCACTTGAGCCTCTGTTGGGGGCTTCATCTTGGGGTCAACGTAGAGTTTGGCATCCGTGCACACCGAGTTCACTGTGGGGAAAACGAGGTGAGAGGAGATCCAACGGGACAAAAATCAGCTCAGTGGACGTGCCATCCCTCCCCAAAGAGGACACACAGAGCAATTCCTCCCCAGCCCCAGTCACCTGCTGTGGTCAGCTGCCCTCTGAGGCGCCGGATTTCCAGCATGGCTTTGTACCTGAGCCCGTTCTCCTCGCAGAACTTTCGGGTGCAGCCGGCGTATTCACAGGCCCCCACTGCTCCTGGGAGTGCACAGACAGGAGAGATCAGTTCTCCTGATAAGCCCAGCACTGTCCCAGGCCATGGGTGCATTTCAGTTTCCTCTGGGCGCTGGGAAAGCGGAGGCTGCCCAAAGAGCAGCGTGGAAAACACTGCTGGGAGTGTTTTCCTACAGCCCTACAGCACAGGGGAGCCTCTGGCTGTGCCAGGCTGAGGGCTCAGGGGGACAGGGGGACAACAGGATGAGGGGGATGGCACAGGGAAATCAGGCTCTGTACCTAACATCACCATGAGGTCCCCCAGCTTCTGCATGGGCCCCTGCCCAGCCCAGAGCTTCTGCATCTGTAAAAACCTGGCTCTCTTCCCCTTCAGCTGGGCTGCCTCCTCCTCACTCGCTGCTGGCCTGGAAGAAGCACAGAACAGCCCCTGTGAGTGCTGGGCTTTGCAGGCAGAGGGGCAGAGCGTGACAGGGACACAGCTGTGACAGGGACAGCCACTCACCTGTCAAACTCCTCAAAGAGCTCCCTGACAGTCATGGCAGACACGATGGTGATGGTGTAGGGCAGGCAGTCGTGCTGCCCGCTCAGTGCCAACATCTTGGCATAGCGAGGGGCCACAGGGAAAGTGGCCATCACTCTGCCCAGGGCACTGATGGGGCAGCTCAGCTTCGCTGCCAGCTGCTGCTTCAGCCTGGGAGAGGGGAAAGAGAGCTCATGGAATGAAGGAACTATGAATTAGAACAATTCTGTGCACCTGGTTCTGGCAGCCCAATTGATCTGAGGTGTTTTCTCAGGTTTTGTTACGTGCTGGTCCCAAAGGCCGGGGGGAAGATTTCCCCTTCCCAACACAGCCCTGCATGGGGCTCCCAATTTCCCTGCCCAAACACACCCAGGGCCAGTGAAACAAACAGAGACTGAGCTGATGCCTTTTCTGTGCCCAAGGATGTGAGGGCTGAGGAGGAAGAGGAGGCAGGAGCACAACAGAGTCCACAGGCTCAGCAGGGCAGGACATAATAACGTTATTATAATTATAATTATTATAGGGGGAGCACAGGCATTACCTTCCTGTCATGGGGGGCTCCTTCAAGGCACCCAGGGCTATCAGCAGCTCCTCAGCTGCTGCCAGGGCTTCCGTGGGAGGTGGTGTTGGGAAGGGGAAGTTGATGACCTAAGAGACAAGAGAAAAGCCCCTCAGTCCATCACTGACACGGCCCCCACTGGGGAACAGTCTGAGCACAGCAAGGAGCTCTGGGAGGGAGGGAAATCCTCCCCTCTGGTGCCGTGTACCGAAGAAAAACATCAAGGATGTTTGCCAGGAGAGAAAGGAAAGGACACATAATGGCAGGAAATGCTTGGAACAAAAACATGAGGAAACAGGAATACCAGAATCACCCTGAGCTACCACCGAGTGCAGGCACCGCCCAGGGCAGGCTGCTCCAAGGTCTAAATTTAAGTGTTGTGCTTTCTGAAAGTGCTCCAAAACACAGACCCTGTTTAGAAAGGGGTTTTTTTTAACTTCTAAGAATACAAGAAATCATTTACTCCTTGAACAAACATGTCTGTTAAGGCCTAGTGGAATTCAGAGCAGCTTCTGCAATGTGCAGAACCCAAATGGACTCTCAGGGTCTTAATTTCATTGCTTCAAGCAATGGCAATAAAATACATTTCTGTTGGTTTCTGGCTCCTAAGGGCAGCCACTTTAATGGGTGCTGTAGTACAAAGCCCTTTCCAGCTCACCTTTTCTATATTTAATGCCTTCATCTGCAGAATCAAGTCTTCTACCGGTCTCTTCGTTATTTCTGGAGCAGAAAATTTCTCAAAGTCCATGAAAACTGCTGAAGAGTATAACCTAGTGGACCAGAAGCGTTATTTAGATCCTTAAAAGAAATCTTAACTCAAAAGATATGCAGGAAAAAGTAGCAGGGGATTAAAAAAAATAAAAAAGGCAGCTGTGGATAGTATTTATATAATCATCATTATTTACAGGTTGGGGCATTTGCCTTATTCACAACCAGTTAACTCAGCCTGGAGTTAAATCCATCTGGCCATGGTGAAATCTCATCTGGTCATGGTGAAATCTCATCCAACCATGAAAATAAAGAGCTTTCAGCAAGGCAAAGGCCCCTGAGGAGCCAAACTCAAACCTCAAACCAACATCACCAGTGACAGTTCACATTTAGGCTTCACCTCTCCCACTGGAACACAGGGCAGACTGTGGGAATTCTGGAAACTGAGGATTTGGGGCTTTCTGTGCTGAAGGGCACTGACCCTCAGGCAGGCACTGCCTCCACAGGGTGGAGGTTGGTTGTTCTTTTTTCACCTTCCTCTTCCTCCTTCTTCATAGGTTTAAGTGGTTTTCGGTAACTGGTAAATAAAGTCTACATTGTGGACTTCAATTGGTTGGTTATTGGGTTTAAAGGAAAAATAATTTAGGTGGCATTTCCCAATTGGATGGATTGTCCTGGAAAAGACCTTGTAGAGATAGAGAAGTGCTCCATCCTGCACCTGGCTAACTAGAGGTACTGCAGAACTCACAGCTTGTGGGACTGTCATACAGATGGTAATTTGTGGGAAATGGATTTGTAGAGAATTCTCAAAGCCTGACAGAAGGCTCACATAATGTACAATAGTACAATATGCAATAATATGCAAACCCTGAGATAAGAAATGCTGACTTAGAAATGCCATGGAATAGGATGGACATTGTTGAGAGAGAAATGGAAAACTAGAAACAAGTTTCAAAGGATGACCTTGCAAATAAGACTGGATACTTTGGAGAAATAAAACTGTGAAAGGTGCATTGTATTAGGAGCCATGAGGGGTGATTTTAGATGATTGGCTTTAAGGAATTAACAGCATTGTGTGGCCAAAGCTGACAGGCCAAGAAACACTTATAATGGATTGTAATTAGGAAATAGTTTGGCTTCTGACTGTGATGGTGTGAATTGTAACATCTGTACAGTCTCACCCTTCACATCAGACTGAAAATAGCATCAAAGTCTTTAAATCCCTCTCAGTTGCCCCATCTCTGGGTCAGAAAAGGGCATAACCCGACAGATAATTAATAAACATCTAAATCCAAACACGAACTTCATCTCTGGTGCCACTAACCCCAACCTTGGCAGAAAAAGAGCCAGAACCATCACAGCAGACAATCCCAAACTGCAGCAATGTATCTGTACAACAGGCCATTCTGATGCACCAGCCAAACTGGTTGTGAGTAACATTACCACACCACCTGCAGTTTTGCTGTTAGAGCTCTAAGAATTCATCGAGGTTACTGAGAAAACAACAGGATCAAAAAGAAGAAGAGAGCCTGAGAAAACGTCTGCAAAAACTGTAAACCCTGGGCAGGGCAAGCACAAGGTGAGGACGGACACTGACCAACTGGGTGTCCTGCAGGATGTGTGCCTGCCTCACGAAGAAGCAGCTCAGCCAACCCACAGATGCGTGCCCAGGTGGGACAGCAGACCCAGAATCTACATCTGCCACATAACACCAACAACAAATGGCTTTTGTTGGAATCACTTTGATTCGGTTATCCAGTGGCCTGTTTGCCCCCTCCACCAAACCACTGCCAAACCCTCCCTGAGACCCCCTGGGGCTGTTTTGCCCAGCAGGGCTGACCCTGAGACCCCCTGGGGCTGTTTTGCCCAGCAGGGCTGACCTGTAGCAGTGGCCGGGCTCGGTGCGGCCGGCCCTCCCCGCCCGCTGGTCGGCCGAGGCCTGGGAGATCCAGGTGACCCTGAAGGACGAGACCCCCGTGATCCTGTCGTAGAAACGCCTCTTCACCTTCCCGCAGTCCACCACGTACTTGATGCCCGGGATGGTGAGCGACGTCTCGGCCACGTTGGTGGCCACCACGCACAGCCTGGTGCCCGGAGGAGGAGCCCTGAACACCTGCAAGGGACGGCGGGGAGGGTGAGAGGCAGGGGGGACAGGGAAGAAAGAAAAGGGGCAGAGAAGGGGCAAGAAAAGGGGCAGGCAGTCCTCTTGGATGTGTTACAAAGGGATGGCAGCACATATGGCACTGCAAGGGGAGCCCAGGAGTCAGAGCAGAGACCTAACTCTGTGTCCCCAGCTCTCAGTCCAGCTCGGTTAAGGCTCAGAAATGACCACAGGGGCTCCAGGTGGAGCCCACACCAGCTCTGAGCTGTGTTCGGACACTGCTGCTGCCTCCAGAGGCAGGAGGGAACACAGGAATCTGTTCAAGCTGCCTGGTGGCAGCAGCACCTCGATGTGCCCAGGGCCAGGATAGATTTAGAGATCTTGCAGGGCTGTGGATGATTGTCCCTCCCACCCTGCTGAGGTGGCACGTTAGGGAGACCACAGCCCAAGCCAGGCCTGCCCCAAGCCCATCCCAACCTGCCCACTGGGCAATTCAAGCTGACAGTCAGTCCAAGGTGGGAATTTTGGCTCACTTGTGGTTTCAGGCAATGATCACTCCTATCTGTAAGATCTTCTGCTCATTGTGCCAATAAATCCTTTACCTTTGCCTGTTTCTCTGGTGCCAGCAGGGAATAGAGAGGGAGCACATAGAGGGGCAGGGACGAGTCGGATTTCTCATCTGTGGGGAAACAAACCAACAGTGCTCAGTCCAGCTTCCAGGCTCAGTTCCAACAGCATCTGCACAAACACCACCTCGTTAAAACCAGCAGAGTAATTGGCACTGGAGCTGGAAAACCTGAACAGCTTTCCCACGACACAGGGCTGCTCTGGTGCCACAGCAGCTCAGCACAGGACAACCAACTCGTGTCACAGGTGATTCTTTCTTTCATGCATGCCAAACCTTCTTCTGAGTCTCCATCTCCTAAATCCAGGTCAAGATCAGAGCCTGCAGCATCATCATCACTGTCAATGTCTCTGTCTTCATCTCCCTCATCCACTGGTACCACAGAGTAACTGTTCAGATCGATTTTGGGGAGTGTCTGAGGAGGGGAAAGATGAAAACAACACGTTAAGAGGGGGACACAAGCAGCACTTTGCATTGCTTTGAAAGCAAAGCTGAGCCCTGACTCCAGAGATCTGTTGGCCTGAAGGTGACAGAGGGATCAGAGCATCCCCTAAACCATCAGGGGATCTGTAACATCAGCATCTCCTGCTAACACAGTGCATCAGCACAAGCCAAACACCAGCCCCTTGGTAAGAGATGCACCAAATTTTGGGTAACAAATGGTGAGATGAGGAGCAGCCCTGCTGCCAGCAAGTCTGGAGCTCCTTCCATTCGAGTTTTAGTGGTCAATGCTCAATCTAAACCAATCTCCTGGCCAAAACATCTGGAGTTTCAGCACTCTGCAGCAGTGTGAGCAGCACTGCTGGAACTCCTGAGCCCCTGTGGGCTTCAGGCAAGTCTGGAAGAGCCAGTGAGAGGCAGAGCTCCACAGGAGTGCTGCCTGCAGGGAGGCACCTCCTATCTCCTGGAGGAATTCTTTACCCATCACACATTACCAGAACTTTCCTCCTCTTCCTCGACTTCTTAAATTTCCTGATTTCTTCCACGGAGTCTTCTTTGTCCTCCTCTCCTCCTACAAAACCAGCCAGTGGAGCAGCTGTTAGCTGAGCAGGCTTTTCCTCTTGGAAAAGGTGCTGGGAGGAGTCTGGTCCCACTCCCACCTTTCTGGGGATGCACAGTGTGGAAAAAAATCACACTGAAGGCAGAGGGGAACTGGAACCTTTCCCCAAAGTCCAACCAGCACAAAATTTAACATCATTTATGACAGTCATCCACAACGAGCCCTTTCCCCAAACCTTGTTTTTTGTGGTTTTGAAATAAAAGTTCACATTTTTAAATGCAAAGCAAGCTCACTCCTCAGGGGGATTCATTTGTAGTTGAAGTTTCCATAGCATTACCTGCAGTGCTGTTTTTTTGGTATGGGAATGCTTTCCTTAATCTTCTGCAGAGAGAGTGAACTTCTGCTTGGCCTGTCAGAAACACCAAAATCCCACCTGCAAGAGAAAAAAAAAGAGAGGGAAGGGAAGGGGAAGGGGAAGGGGAAGGGTTCTGAGAGGTTCTCAGCAGTGAAGTTCTCTTACCTGCAGGCAGCATCCGATGGATTTTACACACCTTCCTGAAGCACTCCCCACTGTAATCATCCAGGGGGGTTTTCTTGTTAAAATGAACAGTTACAGGGAATTGCCTTGCATCCACCTGGAGAGGAAATAGCAATCAAGGGTTTAATTGCTGCCAAAACTCCACACAATCATCACAGTGTTCATGGCACAACCAGAAAAGCTCACCCTGGATTTCTGTTCACCTTTTGGGGTTTGGTACCCTACAAAACACCAAGCCCACAGAAATGACTGGTGTTGCCTGCTCTGAACACCATAAAACCATGCTAGAAACCAAAGCTTTTCTCCCTTTCACATCATCAACTCAGACTGAGGCTTTCTAGTTCCCCTGAACTGTAACTTAAGAGTTTCTCAAGATAATCAGATTCTGCCAGGGCGGTTTTCTGATTAAAGTGGAAAGAAAAACAGCAAGTCCCAGAAGAAACAATAGCCTAAACAAAATGCCTGTTTTTAAATCAGTATCTGAAAGATTTCAGCACCAGCTGGAAATATTAGAGCGCTGCCTGTTTTGTAACGGGTTTTATAAAAGGGTTTTAAAGGTTTTATTTAAGGTTTATAAAGGTTTGAGTTCAGCTCCCAGGGAGGGGAACAGTACCTGGATGACAGGAGGTTTAACAGAGAACAGCCTGGTGTTGTCAGTGAAATCCTCCACTCGCAGAGTCGCCGACATGATGATCAGCTTCAGGGGCAGCCCCTTCTGCAGGGACACAAATCTGTCACCCCGTGCCCCAAACATCTCCTCCCCTGGGCACTGCTGCTGGCAGCTCAGCCAGTGCAACAATAAACATCTTTGCCTTCCCCCAGGCTGCTGGTGTTCAATAATCTACACGTGTCCTGTGGCACTGCAAGGCTCAAATGAACTGCATTTTAGCAGATCTCTCGGTACTGATGTGTACTGTCTACTCCTTGGTGTGGGCTCTGTGCTTCAGAAAGACAAATATGTTAAACTGAAGTGTTGTTATTTCTGCCAGATTTCCATGGAATTTCACATCACAGGTGTGAGGTTTTTATCTTCTTTTCTTCTTCGTGTTAGAGCCAGGATTAATACACAGGAGTCACAGTTTTGTGTTAAGAGTCAGTGTTTAGTAATCCTTATCTGTATCACAGCCTCATGAGCTGTGAGCTCTGACTTGCAAGGCAGAAAATGGAGGTAAAATGGATGCCTCGAACTCTTTCCAAGGTTATTTAAGTGATAATCCCCCAATAATGAGAGTATATCTATATTATTTATATTTTTGGCCCAATAATGACCACCCAAGGCCCACAATGTGGACCTTTCTCACCCAGTTAGAAAAAGCCACCCAAAACCAAGAAGAAGGTGAAGAAGAAGGACTTGGACAATGCCCAGAATCCTCCATCTTGCCCCATGTATATTACTATATACTAAAACCTTAAATCTAAATTTTTCACCCTGTGAGATCACGAATTCTATTCAAACCACACACCCACAGCTCCAGTGCCATCACTCAATTTTGGGAGTCTGTTCCACCCCTCAGGTCAAATGTGGCACTTGCTTGAGCGTCAGCACCTTTTAGCACAGAAAGCCTGAAATTTTCAGCCTCCAGGGTTCCAACCACAGGGAATCCCCCCCTTCAGAGAGCCTCTCCATGTGTGTCACCCTCTCCCTGGCACATCCCTGCCCAGGGCAGTGGCCCTGCCCCTCTCACCTTGTGACGGAGGGGCACGATGCGAGACAAGAGGCCGATCAAGATATCCGTGTACATGCTCCTCTCGTGGGCTTCATCAATGATGATGACTTTGTACTTTGAAAGCAGGAAGTCCTGAGGAGAGAGATGGATTCCAGCACAGGAGGCCTCAGCCAAGGATGTGTGAGCCAGGACACCCCACAGCTACACGAGCACTGACCCCCATCCACAGCTGGATTCCTCACACAGTTGAGTGCACTCAGCCTACACAAAGCAGCCTGGGTCCCAAGTCTCTTCTTCCTCTCATTTTATAAGATAATATATCATATCATATCAATTAATAACAGCAACATAAACTAACATTTAGGGACTTGGGCAGGAATATCAAGGGTAGAGATTAAACAAATCTCTGGCGCTGAAAGGGATTCTGATTTGAGAGACTGGCAACAAACCCACACTGGCCTCTCTTCCCAAGCTGTACAAAAATTTTCCGTTTTTATAACACTGAGGACAGCAACTCACCTTCTGAATCTCCTTGAGCAGCACACCATCTGTCATGAACTTGATCTGTGTCTCATCTGTAACGTTCCCTTCGTATCGGATTTGATAGGAAACCTCCCTGTGGGGGAACACCAGGGCAGATATGGGAAAAAGCACGGGGAGAATGAGAAAGTCCACGTCACTCACTGTGGGAAATGGATTTGTAGGGAATTCCCAAAGGCTGGCAGAAGGCTCACACAGTCCTGTGCACCTGTGAGCAAACTGTGAGATAAAGTGTGTGACTGAGAAAGGCCACGGGATAGGACAGACATTGCTGGGAGAGAAATGGAACTGGAAACAAGTTTCAGATGATGGCCTTGCAAATAAGACCAGATATTTTGGAAAAACAGAACTATGAAAGATGTAGCAAGACCCACATGGGGTATTTTAGATGATTGGTTTAGAAGCATTAGCAGCATTGTGTGGTAGGTCAAAAACCACTTATTGTAATTAGGAAATGTTGTGGTTTCTGATTGTGATGGAGTGGATTGTAACATCTGTATCGTCTTACCCTTCTCATGACACTGAAAATGGAAAAAAAGTCTTTAAAACCCTCTCAGGAGCTCCACCTCTGGGTCAGAAAAAGGGTTTTTCTGACAACTCACACAGAGCATCTCAGTGCCACCTTCCAGCGAGGCCTCAAGGTGTTTTCCAAGCTCACCTGTGTGACAGGTTCATCTCCTTGGCCACTCTCTGGGACATGGACACGGCGGCCACACGCCGCGGCTCCGTGATCCCGATGGTGCCGTTGGAACTAACGGGGGGAGGAAAAGAAAAGGATGGCTTGTTTCAATTCAACAGAGGAGCAGCTCAAAAAAAGTGACAACAGGGTTTCTCACTAATGCTTCTGGATTAAGTGGCATCAGTCTCACAGCCTCACTCTTAGTTACAGCTGGAATAAAAGCACGGACAGGAAGCTTTGGGATTCCCTTCTGTTATATCCGTACTGATCTGAAGATGCACGGATTACAGCAAAGTTTCTCCCAAAATGTTGTCTCTGCAATTCCATTTGCTGCACATAAAACCCAATTCCTACCTGGCATATCCAGCTTCATAGAGGAACTGAGGCACTTGTGTGGTTTTGCCACTTCCCGTCTCCCCACATATGATCACAACGGGATTCTCGTTAATGGCTTCCATGACCACTTGCTCTTCAGCAAGGATTGGGAGCTTTAGTCTTGCTTCCTAAACAGTGTAAAGCACAGATTTCAGTTGCCTTGTTTCTCACTCCCTTTTTTGTTTTCCTTGGATTGAAAACTGTTGCCTTCCTCAGAGCATAAAACCCACAGAAAGGAATTCTGCAAGCCTGTCACTTGGAAAGCTCTAAACCAGTCAATACCACACGGGCATGTCTGAGAGCCAGAGCCCTCAGAGCAGCCTCCCAGACAACAGAGGGCAAGCCCTGCACTTCAATTTGTGAAACTTCAGAGTCCCTTGAGTTTCTTAATATAGCACTTCAAGGGAAAACTCATTTCACAGCTGTCTGCTCTGCTTAGACTCGTGCAGAGCTTTTCCCGTTCCTACACGACGTCCCACCTACAACAAACGGGACAAAACCATCCAGCATAAGGTACAAAACACTGGAGGGCTGAAAGGGACTCCAGGAGACTTTCCAGCAAAGGACAATAAAGGGCTGTTAATAGATTCTGTATGTAAAACTAAAGATAAATGCTTCTACCCTAAAACAAACCGAGTTTTCCTGCTGCTGGACCAGATTTGGAGCTCAGACCTGCAGCAGCTGCCAGAAGAAGGTCCCTGAGTGCACCCAGCTGCTGGAACACACCAGCCCCTTTGGTAAGCACTGTGCAGAGCCTCACCTGAATGTCAGGAGTCCTGTCCACAGGGATGAACACTGCAGGCTGGCAGGGTGCCCTGCTGGGGGCTGCCTGGAGAACTGGGGCTCTGGGACCAGCTGGAGGCTGCTCAGCCCCTGCCTTCCCCACTCCTGCCTCTGCCTTCTCAGCAGCATTCACAGCACTGGCTGAGGACTTCTCAGGGTCTTGTTTCTGCTCTTCCTCCTCCTCAGAGCTGCTGGGCTCCTCCTCAGGCTCTGATTCTGAACCTGAGCTGTGCCTTCTCTTGTTTGCACCGCTGATGCTCCTGATCTTTCCAGGCACATCAGCCCTTGGCTCCTGTGTCACCCTGGAAACAAAATATCCACATGTCAGCTGTGTTTTGGACCTCAAACCAGACATGACTTCCCCAAAAACCAGGATTTCCACTCCTGGAGGTTTTCAGAACTCTGCCAAGTCAAGCCTTGGCTGATCCAATTGATGGATTTGTACCTAAGCATTTTCTATCCTGGGGTTTATTCATTTCTTCTGAAGGAATCTTTGTAGCTTAATCTATAAATGCAGCTCTTGATAAATCCATCACTTGATAAATCTACCAACTCTGGTCAACATCAGTAGTTGTCCTCCAGTACAAGAAAACAAGTAAATGTTTATCCACCAATTTTGTAGTTCAGCATAATTGTCAAAAGCCTGCAGATTGTGTCACCCACCTCATCCTGTGTGAAAGACCAAGTTTTTTTAGCTAACGTCCTCTCAATACAAGAAAATAACTATCACATTATCAGATAAAAACAGCAAATCATTTAACCCCATCCATTCTGAAGAACCTGTCTGCACCAAGAAGAAAAAAAAAAAACCAAGGGAAAGCTCAGAATGTTGCTGTTCAAATGAAGTGATCAATTGCAAGGGTTCCACCCCAAAATCCCTTCACCTCTTAGCCTGATAGATGCGCTCCCCAATGCCCAGCTTGGAAGTTGTGAACAGGAGTTTCATTTCTGCCTCAGAAGCCTGGACCTCGTTCAGCTTGCTCAGCAACTCAGCTCTCTGTTTGGGGAGAACAACCAAAATCAGTGCTTGTTTCATCAATCATTATTTCAAGATTTGCACTAAGAGCATTCCAAGGTGTGCCCTGGCAAATCCAGATGTAAAACCTTCCTGCAGCTCCAGGCTCGGCCCTCCCTGGTGAAGATTTCAGCCCTGCACCAGAGCAAAAATAGAAATGGGGATTTGGCATCACTGCAATGAGCAGCTCAGCTGCTCCCTGAAAGCAGCAGCAAAGAAAATAGATTTGAACTAAAGCACTGGAATGAGGCCTGGAGCAAGGGGAGCATCCTCTCAAATCCCTCAGGTGGGACATGGCATCGGTAGGCCAGGCAGCCACAGTTATAAACCACCTCCAAAACCAGAGTTCCTTTGTGAAAGCCATTCTTCAGACGCTAACAGGGCCAGGAAAGGTTTGACCAAGACAAAAAGCTCTTATTTCCACACTGAAAACACACAAGAAGCATTTCAGAAGCAATGACAGGCCGATGTTAGGGCTGCATGGAGGTTTGCAGGCCACAGCTGCTCACAGCACCTGCTTCACAGAGCGATTTAAAATGCAGTAACTCACTGACTGCCAGTGATGTACCTCACAACACCTGTAATACCTGGTCAGAACAGGAACCACTCGTGTTCCTCCATCACCTGATCCACTGGGAGGGCAGGGGATGCCTTCCCCCACTGGAGCTGCACCCATGGGTGCTGCAGCTCTGCCACGATGCCCAGCAAAGGGGGTGGCTGCTGCTGTTGTAACATCACCCTCAGCACCTGCACACCCTGAGAGTTCACCCCTGAGAATTCACACCCCTCACCATCACCCCCCTTTTCTCCACACACCAAACCATCATTTGAAGAGAAAACCACGAAGCTGCTGTTGCCACAAACACCAACCCATACCTGTTTTTTCTTTTCCTTCTGCTCCAAAACTTTCTGCAGGTTTTTCTTCTGTTTCTTGCTCAGGGGTTTCTTCTGCTGTTGCACAACACACGAGGCTTTCTTCTTCTTTGCTTTTTTTGCTGGCAGCACCAGGGCATTGCTCTCATCAATTCCCTTCAGGGTTGCTCCATCTGAAGGCAAGGGTTTGATTTATTCACTCGTGCCAGGTGGATTATTTTCAGCACACTGCTTAGCAGGCTTATCGAGCACCAGGCCACATTTAGCTGTTTCTAACAAACACAACCCTCATGCCCAGCCAAAAAAAAGAAAAAAATCCTGCAACATCAGCAAGGGCAAAAGACCTCGAAACTGGGGATTCAATAACCCTGAGCTTTCTATAGCCCTGAGGGCGATTTTCCATCATTTATGTAACAACATGATGCAATTTCTGCCTTTTTACTCAATTCCTCAGGGTCAGGACACGGCGTGGCCTGGGGTGACTCCCCAGCCTCCTGCTTTGCCCGGGCACCACCAGTGAATTTTAACGCTAACAAACCGCATTACTAAATTCTGAATGATAAAAATAGAATAACAAACGCTTTTTTTTTTTTTTTTCCAAAGTTTTGAGAAAGAGAATGTTTAACATAAGAAATATGTGAATAGTTGCTTTAATAAATAATGGAGGCGGTGAGTGTCGAAGGGACCCACGACTCCTGAACTGGCTGGAGGCGATCCCCGCTGTACCAGAGCTGTTAAAGCAGAGCCGGCCGGATCACAGATCGAGGGGATCAATTCGGCTGGAAAAGAACTCTGAGATCACCGAGGCCAACCTGTGACCCAACACCGCCAACCACGGCCCCGAGTGCCACATCCAGGGACGGACGACCCACCCTGGGGATTTCATAAAAATAACAACGTTTCCGATGAAAATGTAATAAAATTATAGCAAAGACACGACCGCAACTGCGATCTCAGCAGCCCTGCCGCCCCCTTTCAGCCCGATCTGTTCTCGATAACGCACGGAGCCGCGCCGGGTCCCGCCGCACCTCCCAGCTCCAGCGGCAGCTCCAGCGGCAGCTCCAGCGGCTCGGCGGCGGGCGGCGGCGCGGGGCCCTGCGGCAGCCGCGCCTTCCAGTTGTGCCGGCGGCGNCCGGCGGCGCGCTCGGCCCAGGGCGGCGGTGGCGGGGACGGTGACAGGGACGGTGACAGGGACGGTGACGGGGACACGGCACGGCCCGAGCGGGCCCGGCCCGGCACCGCCACACGTGCGGCCCGCGCTGCCGCCACTTCCGGGCGCGCCGGTCTCGCGAGAAA